>JAHBCN010011290.1:0-29428 GCA_019359885.1 Listronotus oregonensis | reverse complement strand
TTATAGGTCCGGTAGGTTACTTGTTACAGTACGAGTGAGATATTATGGATAAGGCGACGCTAGGAACCGAGTGTCTAAACAAGTATCTGTAACAAGTTCTCCCAGACGTGTATCGTAATATATCTTATTTCTACTGTAAGTCTGTTCTGTATATCATATTTGATTTATAAAAATAAAACAGTTCGGTAAGTGTTGCTTAGTGACATGGCTCTGATACTGTAATGACTAACCTACCGGACTCAAAATAATAATGTAATTTATTTATTTATTCCTGGACAAAGGGGATACAACAGGTACGTAACTACCCACAAGTTTACAATATTAAGCATTCCTTAAAAATGTAATTGTATACAAAATGAAAACTAATGCTAAAGATCATAAATGTGGTAAACATATTTAAAAAGATCAAAAGAAAAAAAAGTCACCTCCATGGATTTAAATAGTTTTTAATATAGCTTTAAATTAAGATAATGACAATGAAAAATAATTTATTTAATATGCACACATATAACTATTTCTTATTATTCTGCAGAGAGGTGAATTCTGACCCGTACTTGTGTTTCTGAATGGTAAATCTGCGGTCACATAGTGACTTTAGGTGAATATGAGTTCATGCAAGAGTGATATCGTCATTGTCGATAATAAAATTTTGTTTAAACGCAATACATTTTATAAATTTGTTTTGTATCCTTTCAAGCCTCTCACTGTATGTGCTCTGTCCAGGGTTCCAAATACCAGCAGCACAATCAACAAAAGAGTTATATAAAGAAATAATTGGCATGATATTCTTCAATAACTTTCTAATTACATAACCCAGCATTCTTAAAGCCGAGCTTACAACTGCATCAACATTCAAGTCAAAAATAAGCTTAGAATCAAAAATTACTCCTAAATCCCGAATGTTATCCACCTTTTTTAACGGGACATTCTTTAAGTGACAAACATGATTAAACTGAGTTTGATTACGAGAAAATGTAATTGATGTACATTTATCCAAATTCAAAAATAGGCTATTTTTATCACAATATCTACTCAAGCGATTTAAATCGCTTTGCAATTAACTGCAGTCGCTTAGACTTGAGATGGAAGAATATAACTTTAAATCATCAGCATAAAGTAAATAGTCACAGTGCTGAAAACAGGATTTTATATTATTAAGTTTAATGACGAAAAATAATCCCAAATGTGACTCTTGGGGTACACCGGAAGTGGTAATAAATGATTTTGAACAGAAACCCTGGACAGAGACATACTGAGAACGATTTTTGATATAAGATTCTACCCACTTTAGAAGGTTTTCACCCACACCGACCTCAGCACGGCGAGTTAGAAATATACTATGACTGATCTAGTCAAATGCCTTACTGAAGTCGGTGTAGACAGCATCCACCTGCGTTCGCTCATCCAGGTGATGATGTAAGTATTCACAGAATAAGAATAAATTTGTTTCCAGTGAGCGACCCCGGAAAAAGCCATGTTGCTGCAAAATGACAATGTTTTTTACCAAATTAAAGAAATAGTGATACAATATTTTTTCAAACACCTTGGGTATTATGGAGATTTTACTTATTGGTCTGTAGTTTTTAACATCGTTTTTTTTGCCATTTTTAAAAATCGGTACAACCATAGCACTTTTTCAACGATCTGGAAAGTTAATGGCACACAAAGGGAAGACGCACATCTTTTAACAAATATAGATGGTGGTAGTTTATCAAGTCCGGCACCCTTCCTTGGATCAAGACTCTGAAGAGTACTTAAAACGGTAATCTGATCAAGGGTAATATCCCTTAAGACCACATTATTTGGTACTGCGCTTGGTGTAAACTGATACCTCTCTGGCACGAAAACACTCTCAAAATATTTACAAAATAAGTTGCTAATATCGCTACCACCCCTTACACACTTGTCTCCCCAGTGCATCTCGCTGGGCACCTTACTAACTACTTGTTTTTTAATAGAGACATAGCTAAAAAAAAAACGCTTAGGATTCCCAATCTTGTCGTTCTTAACAGATTTATTGTATCTATTTAAATCATTTTTTATTAAAATTTTAGACCGTGCCCTTAATGTTTTAAACAAATTGTATTCATTAGAGTTTTTATATTTACGCCATTTTTTGTGAATTTTATTTTTTTCTTTAATAGCTCTGATTGTTAAATGGGAATAGAATGTGGGAAAATATTTATTTTTTGTGTAAGTAGGTACCTTTTGTCTAATGATATGATCTATTTTAAAAAAATGTCCAAGCAACTTTTTAGAGATTTATTATGAAACACTGATTTCCAGTATGTCCGGTATTTGATGATTAAAGGTAAAATAGTTTGCCCTTTTAAAGCTAAAGTATTTGCCGTTGTTAAATTCCAAACATCTGCGCACTCTCACATCCAAGAGAAACTCGATGCACGGGTAAAGACCATCCTACAACACATAAGAGTTAGAACGATGGCTAACTTCCAAAACCCTAAATTTGTTACACAAAATTTAGTCAAATAATATATTATTATTGTTTAAAACAGAGTTTAATTGTAATAAATTGTAAAATGAAAAAGTGTCTAACAACAATGAACATTTAGTATCCACATTAAACACAAAATAATGGCCATCGTCCACCAGTACCCATTGCGTGGTGCTAGTATTAAATTATTTAATGTAATCGAACGTCTACCAGACAGTATGAAATAAAAATTGCTTAAGGTAAATGATCTTAGATGACAAAGTAATAGTTTTTATGCTTAAAGGTCGTATAGTAAAAACAATGAATAAATGACAATTACTAATATAAATTTCGAGTTAAAAGAAATAAACGTTAATAAAACGATACTAAATGTATGCAAGCAAATACTAAAAATGGTTGCAAGTAAGATAAAAATAAGTCTGCTATTCTCAGGAATAAAAATTAATCTATTAGAACGTTATTCAAATAACTTAAATTTAAGATTAATTAAGCAAATATGGCGATGTTTTAAGAAATGAAAGTAAGTAAAGGGAAAAAGGGCTTTATCTTTTGCTTTGGCAATTTTTCTTAAAATACTATTAGTTTCGTAAAACGGGTTTCTTTGTGGTCAGACGTTGCTTATCATTAATGGAATGATTCCTAATTTTCTATGTATAGTTGCTAGGACACCAAATAATTGGTTAAGTTTTATAACGATGCTTAATGCAGGTGACTTAACCAAATAAATGATTAAGTGTTTAACCAAATCGAATGGTTAATTACAAATTTAGGTTTAAAAATGTATTAAAGATCCTTGGTTTCCTATAATTTTTTTCACATGTCCACCGCATTAATTTGAGGTGGTCTATTTACCTTTGAAGCATCTTATTCCACCCTACCTTAAATTCAGGTTTTAGTGCTGCTAGAGTCTGAAGGGCAAGCGGTAAAGATGTACTATCTAGGATGTCTTACACATGTTCGATCAGAAAGAAGTTAGGCGTTTTTGAGGATTTCGGTCATATATAGTCTGACTATGTCTTGTTAAAAATAGGATTTTCGATAGCATCAGGATATGGAAATACATATGGTTCCACTACACCCTACACCTATTGAGGTCGGCATTTTTGCACTGTTCGCATTCTGCTTATTTTTTTGTGTTTCTAAAACTACTAATTCGCAATCGCCTGAGTCGAGCTTAAGTGATCTCTAAGATCCAAAGTCTTAGTCGAATATTTTGATGCTCTATTATTCCCCTATCATGTTCGGCGCTCCTAACTCGGCGTCCTCGACCATGCCTAATGACATCTCAAAATGATTAGTAAATATTGTTTAGTATGAATACACCGGGATCCCTATCATATATTACCCCTTTTATTACTTTTATAAAATTGTTAAAAAGTTAATAAAGCAAACATTTTATTACATTTAATTACAATCTACCCTTGAGAATTAACTGCAACATACGACTTATTCTAATTTTTAGAAATTACCTCTTTTAAGTGACTGCCATTAACTTCAATGCACTTTTTAAGATTGGACAGGAATGATTTATGTCACGATAAAGCCAAACCTGATCTATTTGCCAGACTTTTTTAGCAAATCGGACTTTGAATTATTAGATATTTTCTGGACGAGTTGCAAAAACCTTCGTCTTTAGATAGCCTTACAGAAAAGAGTCTGTAGTTAAGCCCGGGGACCTCGAAGGCCATTAAAAACTAGCAAAATTCTCAGAGAGTTTCTTAATTTTGTGTCAAAACCTAATGATAATTTATTTAAAAAAAATGATGTTTTACGAAAATCAATTTTATCCTAGTTTTGTGGCAGGCGCCTATTTGATTCGATTAAATTTCCAAAGAAAATAATATTATAAAAAACTGGACCCATGGCATATAGAATTTATATTAACGCTAAAATAGGTAGTTTATTATGGGAAACCCTTTATAACAGCCAACATTTCTAAAACAATAATTTTAAAGGTTGTTTTGGTTTTGTTAAAAAAATATAAAATATATTTATTTTTATTTCTTATTTTGCATTTGCAGTTTAAATTTTAAGGCTAGTTTATTTAAGGTTGTTATAAGGTGGTTAATAAATACATTTTTAGAAGTTTGGGTACTATAAATTTAAAAATTAAAACTTTTAAAAATTTACATAAGCCTTGTCATTGTAGAAATATTGCTAATTTAACAATAATTTTCAGAAGAAATAATGGAAAATGCGAATGTAAATTGCTTTAATAATTTATAACGAGTTAAAATATATTATTTAAATTAAAGAGATTTTGCTAACAAAAAGTGCAAGCGTGCCTGGCACGAAAGATTAGTGCTTGAATAATTAGTTCTGCAAGTTTGATAGTACAATAGAATCTTAAGAGAGTGGGATTTAAGGAAATATAAAAGGCTTTTTTACAACATAAATTGTAATAAGAAGATATATCTCTTCTACATTATGAAAAACTGATTATTTCTCCTAAATAAAATTTATTTGAAGGGATATCATAAATATTGTTCCGTGCGGGTAGCTATCTTTTGTAGAAACACGCCCTACCAGAGAAAAAGATAAATATATATTAAAAACAAAAATATGCACATTCTCTTAGACACTCTGGCTACCCTAAAATATCATATGATTTTTGTTAAACTTTTAAAAGTATTTCTTTTAGGCTGTCATATCACCAGTTGCTGGAAATTTTAGGGGACGATAAAGAGAAAAAGCAGAAAAAAGATCGTATCTATATACTGCCTCCAGAAGATACTAAAGGAGACTCAGACAAAGACAGCGATGATTCGGACTAAAAAAACGCTGATTTTAATCACCTCTCAAGTAGTCCAATATTGGGCCAAGTTTGCAAGGTTTATGATAATAATTCGGTTGAAAAAGACAACATTTCTCTTATCGTTAAAAATAACTTACTAGCTGAAGATTCGGATGAAAAGACCTTTATTCCTCCAGCTATCTTTAGAAATAAATTAGTAGCTACTGCATCTAAAGAAACAGATTCTACATCAAAAAATATTTATGTCATCGTCGTTAAAGACGAAAACCAAATTAGTCAGAAAATACCCACTTTCAAGATGACTCAAGAATGTAATCCAAGACCCCCTTTAAAAAATGCTTTATTAGCCAGAACGCCGTTAGATTTTTTCAATTTATTTTGGAAAGGGAATATTTTGACACAATTTGCACAATTAAATAAATCTGCTTAGTAGAAAAATGTTTAACTATATTTTACTAAGAGCCAACTCTATGTAATATTTGGAGCGATGTTATTATCAGAATGTTCCAAATGTCCGAACAAGCGCATATATCCAGTTGTGATGGTGTTCCCAAAATAATTAACAATAGTATATGACTTAATAGGTTTAAAATCATAATACGAATTTACATTGTGACGATAAACTTCCCAATGATAATAGTGATAAACTATATAAATTGGTATCAATTAATACGCATTTGAACGAGACATTTAAAGAACATGATTGATAAAAGCATAATTTCTTTTTACGGTAAGCATTATAGTATTTTTCAAGATATAAGAAAATGACTAGACATATCGATTAACTCTGATTGCAATAAAATGGCCATGCCAACAGGGATAAGAATAGTTCAGGTCCGCAATACGACATCATGAATACTTATAATGTTTTGGTGCGATAATTAGATCAACCTACCCTAGAAGTACCATAAATGCCAATTTCGAGGGTTTTTACTGCATTCAGTAATTCTGTAGCAGTATATTGCATTACGTTTGACATATATGTCGGCAAAACTACTAACGAGACACGCTTTGGTCTAGGCGAAAATGTCGTCATATCTCTTTTGAAAGATACTGTTATTGGTTCCAACCTAGGTTACAAGATATACTTTGATAATTATTTTACAAGTATAGCACTGCTTAAGAATTTTGCACGTCTAGAAATTTGTGCTATGGGAACCCTTCGTGAAACCCAGATGGAAGGTTGTTCATTTCCTGATAAAATGAAATGAAACAAAAAACCAAGGGTTTCATACAAGTTCATGGCTAGTTAATATGTTTTATTTATAAAATGGAAAGATAACAAAGTTTTTACAGCAGGATCCAATTTTTCTGAGAACGAGATTGTCAAAACTTCCAGATGGTGCAGGGAGTCGAAACCAAAAAAAAAACAATTTACCAGCCAGAAATGGTGGCTACTGACAACAAAGGAATGGGCGGTGTTGGTAAAATGGATAATTTAGTGGCCATGTATAGGACCAGAAACCGGCAACAAAAATGGTACTGGCCAATTTTCGCCTATTTACTAAAAAGTCATGCATAAAGATGCTTATTGTGTAAACTTATTGAATTTCAGAAAATATATCTCGATCTCGTTTACAAAAATTTGGAGTACTACCTATAAGAAGACGCATATACAGTGCAACCACCTACGTTATATATGATAATATAAGATATATTGTGCTGTGCAGTTGAACTCATCGAAGATGTAAACAGTGTAGCAAAAAGACCAGTTTCATTTGCGAGACATGTAATATAGACTTACATCCTAAAGATTGTTTTAAGTTGTATCACACTAAATGAATGGTATGTAACTTTAAACTATTTTTATTATTGTTTCAGTAAAATTTGTTTTTTTTTTTGCAAAGTGCCCTAGCGTATCATGACAGGTCATTCTGCCAGTCGGAGAAATTAGGATGACTTCTTTTATGTTTCATTGTAATTTTAAATGTATTATACATGTAAAAAAATGTTTTTTTACACGAAATACAAAAAAATTACTTTATGCACCAATGGAATAATAAAATAAAACTGGAAAAAAATTGGGTGGTAAATAATTATATCTAAAAAACTTGGTTCCATTGGAGCTCTTTGGAAGGCAATATCTTCAAAGAGGAGGCCTAAACTATAAAAGTTTATATAAACTTGTACAGGGTTATTCATTTTAAAGTAAACAGGGCTTTATTTTCGAACTTCCCTCTACTTTTTTAAAAAACTAATATAGCCATTTCGTGTATTTTTTTCATATAATTTAATTATCTATTTAGAAAACTTTCAAAAACAAAAAAATTACAGCACGAGTGACATATTTTTTAAATGGAATACCCCGTATATTTTTATATCAATAGATAGAGATTTTCACGAGGAATTCGGTGATATAGGGGTTGATGGGTTTATTTCCTGCGGTTTTGATGCAATTGTCTAAAAACTGCATGACACTATAAGGATAGTTTTACCTGAAAAAACCTGGCTGCCACAAGTTACAGGTGTTTATTTGTCAAAGTCAAGAATTTTAAAAATACGTTTATTACTCTTTGAAGTTGTTTTATACTAAGGTTTTCATCAGAAGAACGGCTTCAAATTATATTATATGCTAAAAATGACATGATATATCTATTTCTAAACCAAGCAGCAAAATTACAATAAAAGAAAAAAATTAAAATACAATACGAGGTAAAATATGGTGGTAATAAGTACACTTATAATAAAAAAATATAATATTACTAATAATTTAAATGTTTTCTATAACCCCTTATTTTCGAAACATGATCTCTAATCCCTCCTTAGCCTTTCTAAGCTCACCGATATTATTTAAGGTTTTTGGTTAAGACGATTCATTCTCTTTTCTCTCATTTCTTCCGTGTTTGTGTTCCCATTTTGGTAAACGACATTCTTCAAATGACCCCATAGAAAAGTGTCCCAAATTGTAATATCTGGACTATTAGGTGGCCATCTAATAGTGCCATAACGTCCAATCCACTGATTGTATCAGCGATTGAGATACTGCACAACTTGACGAACAGCATGGGGTAACAATCCTTCTAAAATGTCCTCAATATCGTTTTCAAAAAGATTGAGATATCTTTCTCCAGTTAAGGATCCCTCATAGAATATTGGCTCCACAATTCTTTTGTTAAACACACCACACCAGACATGAAGAGAAGACCTCCCTTGGTATTTAATCTCTTGAAATTTCCTGGAATTTTGTCTTGCCCAGCTGTGTGTATTGCGTTGTTAATCGTTCTAAACAGGGTAGGATTGTTATCTTGTTCATGGATTAAATTTGGGGAAACAAATTGAAAGCAAAGTTTCTTTTGTTCACGTGTTAAATGCTACACTGGAAGAACGTGATATGGAAGATACCTAAAATATTTCAGTGTTCTTTGAACCGTCGCATAGGTTACTCTTCTTCTTGCAGGGCCATACCTCAAGTCTTTAACTGCGTCAGTAATTGACTTCATGGGATACAAAGCAAAATAATTTAGAATAGCTCGATCCCGGTTTCTTTTTCTCATTGTAGTTTTTTTTTAATATGTAACGATTTTGTTGCTTCGAATAAGACCCTCAGTTTTAAAATCGTTTTTACTGATATATTTCGATGGAAATTTGCAACATATCTTCGTTGTGTTTCCCTGGCGTTTTCTCCACATTTATAATGGAGAGGTATAATTTGAAGCCGTTCGTCTGATGAAAACCTTATTATAAAACTACTCCAAAAAGTAAAAAACGTATTTTTAAAATTCTTGACCTTGACAAATAAGCACCTGTGACCTGTGGCAGCCAGTTTTTTTCAGGTAAAACTATCCTTATAGTATCATGAGTTTTTAGACAATTGCAGCAAAACCACCGGAAATAAACCCTGCAACCCCTATATCACCGAATTCCTCGTGAAAATCTCTATCTATTGATATAAAAATATAGGGTATTTCATTTAAAAAATACGTTACTCGTGCGGTAACTCTTTTGTTTTTGTTTCAAATGTTTTTCTGATTAGATTATTGAATACTACGGAAAAAATACACTAAATGGCTTTATTCGTTTTTTAAAAAAGTACAGGAAAGTTTAAAAGTAAAGCCCTGTTTACTTTAAAATGAATAACCCTGTACTAGTCTTTTAAAGTGCTTTTTTAAATACAAGAAAATTTTCCACAAAGTTTTCGTACACCTCGTATATTATTTTGCCGTTAAAATATTTTCCTTGAAAAAATTACACATTCTTTTAAAAATATAAAATTGGAAATATTATCCTGAAAGAATGTCCAAATCTTTTTTGTAAAACAGTTTTATTTATGGAAATTGAGCATATTATACTTTCACGAAAAAGAAATTAAATGGAAAAAACAAAATGTTGAAAGAAATACGTGTTTTAAATAAATATCTGTTTTTAGTGTATATAAAAAATATTTTTTTTAAGTTTATCGGGTTAATTGTAATGAAAAAATGCGTTAAATGTTAAAAAGCCTATCTACGGACTTATCGCGTAAGTTTTTTCTAATGGTTTACAGACGCAGAATTTTGCATAATAACTTTTAAAAGAATATTGCTGGTATTGCTAAAGGTAATGTTTTAAAAATTATTCAAGACATTTAAATTTCTAATTGACTTTTAAACTATTATATAAAATTAATGTATTATACATTTTGCTTTAATAACAGGGCAACTAAAGTAATATAAACTTTTTATTATAATAATTTTATTTTATGAACAATATCATAATATTTTCTCTTTTTTATTGTATACATAAAATAACCGTAATTTTTAGTGCCGATATGACGCATTTTTTTGGACTAAATACTTTTATGATTCCATTATAGCCCTAGAAGCATATTGGAATTATTATAGTCCCAGGACCGTAATAAAAAGAACCAAAGACACGAAAATTAGGGCAAAAGGTGCGGAAAATTTGTTTAATAAACAAAATGTAAGAAAAATAAATAAACTCATTTTTTTCTACTTTAATCGCTTTTATCTTGGTAAGTTTTGATGACTGGTGATAAAGGAGAAGGTTTTACAATTAAATTTCCGACAAGGTAGGTTTGATCAGTAATCGCAAAATGCATTACTCGTGTTGCCAAATGGCAAAAAACAAAAGAAAACCCTAAAATAACGTAGTTTTTGTATGAATATTTTGGGCTTTTTAGATTTTTCTAAGAGTCTCTTTATTCGGTCAAAAATTACTTTATACTATGTAAAAATATCGTACCAAATCGGGTTATAATCGGTTCTTGCTTAGTAACTTTGCAATCCAATTGCGTTTAAAAAAAATTGTCACAGTTCAGAACGTGGGACTTGTATTTTTAACTTTTTGACATATACTAGAGATCGTAAGCTTTTAAAGATTTTTTAAAAGATAAAAATCGAACAGGAAAATCTGGACGCCCTCGGCAATTGTTAAAGTTATAAACAACTTTTTTGCTTATAAACAAATTAAATATCTCCGCAAATTTTCAATAAAATATTTTATTAAAAATAAAGTTAAAAGATACTCATAAAGACGCTTCTTTTATTACATCGAAATTGGAAATCGATTAATTGGATTGCCAAGATACAGGCTGCCAAAGTTGATCGGCGTTTATAGCGAATCTAGAAACAATAATAAATATCAACTTCTTGCACATGTACTCTATGGAATTGGTGTCCTATGTTTATATTAATTTTACTATTAAGATGATTTTAAAGAATAAAATAGAGTATTTCTTTATTTGTTTAAACAAAAATTGTTAAAACAATTATTTGCCTTAGCAATTGTACATAACTTTAAAAATTTGCTGGGGGCACCCCAATGATCCGATTTTAGTTTTTGAAAAAACGTTTGACAGCTTAAAATCTCAAGTATATATCAAATAAATCAAATGCTAGGTTTAATATTCTAGACTCTACCCAATTCGCAAAATTGTTTTTTTTTAACAGAATTAGTTTGCAAAATTATTGTGCAAAAACTATTAAACGGATAGGAACGATGTTATGTACGACGTTTAACCATAGAACGAAGTTTTATATGGCCGAACATGGAGGTCCTTAATAAAATTTAAGATTCAAAAATCAAGCAAAAACTACATTTTTTTGGTTGTTTTGTTGTTTATTGCTATTTTGCATCAATCATAATTCATTGTGCGATTTCTAAGTAACCCTGTCCTATAGGAAGTTTAGTAGTAAAACTATTTCCCTATATTTTTTTAAGACCATTATTTACAAAGTTATGGGCGATTTAAGTAATAAAAATTGTTTATTTATATTTTGCCTGTTTGACTAATGTTCCGCACCTTTCTAAGAAAAAGCAAATTTTGATTCTCGTTATAAACATCGTTTTAAAGGCTAACTATTTCTGTTTTTTACAGATAGGGCCTAGTCCAGACATGTATCATCAAAAATGGAATTAGTAATGTTTTTTAACAAAATTTACAAAATATTTTATTAAATTCATGCCGGTTAATGCATTGTCTGATAATATTTACGGCTACTCTCATAATTATCGTTTATTTCAATCCTTATTACATAAAAAAACTTTTCTTATTTTTCATTAGTTTTTATTGGCATTTTTGGTCACATTTAAAATAATCGCAAAAATATTTTCTCTAATTTTGACACTTGAAATATCTTATTTTTATAACCAGTTACGAAAAGTAAAATTTTTCGCAACTGTTGATGAAAAGTAAATTCAGTTTTAATACATAATTTAAAAAAATATTTTGCGAAACCCGTTGGGAAACAATATTTTTCATAACTCACATTCTTTTGCTGCTCGTCACGAAAAACAGTGTTTTTCCCAAATGGTTGCACAAATAACTATTTTTCACTTTTTCGGCATAAGACAAAATAGGGCTAATTATCCTTAAAGCATCATCGTACGATCAAAAAAATTGGTACAGAAAAATTGCTTTCTTTTTCTTCTGAACTAATATTTACCTCGAATCAGATATCACAAAAATTTAATATGAAAAATTTACATGTCAATATTGATTCTACGTTATCACTTACTTATCAGGCATATGCGGCAATTTACCCCCCAGCTAAAGACTATTATTAAAATCGGTTGTAAGATGATAATTTTGTTAGGGATGTTGTGGTCGAACCAATGATTTGAAAACTAAAACAAATAAATACAGCGAAAATCATTACAACGCTTTTACGGGTTACGGGCAACAAGAGTGCGCGTGCGCCGGAAAATTTTACAAATTGCATCAAAACAATGAAAAGGATCGGGTTTAATACTTTATATCGATTAAACTTCTAAAGAAAATATGCTAGTAATTGTTTTTTGTTAAATATAATGCTCTATTAATATAAATAATACTTAAACTGCAGTTTTTTTATTTTAGGTTTATATTCATATTCTATAAAATTGCATATAAATTAAACCAAGGTAAATATTGGGTCCTGTTCTTCTGTAATTTTTTATTTGCCGGCTCATCGCCGATTTTAATTAAATTTGGCATACGGAGATTTTTTGAGGCGCTAATCTCTGGAAATCAAAGTGAGTTTTTTACAAAAACATCCTATTTTTTAGTAAAGAGGTTTGGTCAAAAAGCGCTCCACTTTGACCAAATCTTAAAATTGGATATTTTCTGCCTAAAATTTGTCGTTAAAACTGCTGACACCTAAACTGAATGGTTTTATGATAAAACACTTATTATTGAATACACTAAACTCAATAGCATGATTATTAAGCCATTATTTTTTAAAAACACAGCTTTAAAATATCTTATTTTTATTTTCAAAAAAGTCACTAAAATTATCTAGATACCTACCATATATCTGTAGAAGAGAAGATACGCGAATTAATCGGCAAAAGCCAGTTTGTCAAATTTTAGTAGCGCTTTTTTTTAAAGAATGTGTATATACTTGTTAATTTATTTTTCGTAAAATAGTAAGTGTTTTATTAAAAAACCGATTAGTTTTGATGTAATTAGTTTTAGGATAAAGGTATGTAATTTAGACCGAAAATATAGTTTAGTTTAGGGGTTATGGCGAATTGGGGACTTGTAACTTAAAAACTAGCGGTTTTTGCCAAATAACTGACCTCATATTTGTAATCGACGCCACCAAAAAACCCCAGAATGTCAAATATTATAAAAAATGGCGATGAGCCCAATAAATCTAATGGTATAATAATCTCAAAGCACAAATTTAAAATCAAACGGATTTTTGTTTTTTTGTTACATTATTATGAACAATATTATATTAATTCGAAGAAATTTGCCACACACTTTCCCTAATTTTTTTAATTTATAAGATAATATATAATACATGTTATTATATGCAAATATGCCAAACTATTTTAATAAAACTGCAATATTTTATTTTGCGTGAATATAAATAGACCAGTAAACTGCTTATATAAAAATACGTGATTAGTAGGCTAATACTATTTGATATAAGAGAAAAAAATTTAAAAAAATTTAAATGGTGCATACGCAACTAAATAAGAATTTACGTTTTTTTATTAAAAGTACTAACAATTATCACTTAAGAGCTAAACCCTGTTTTTTTAAGAATATCTGGGGAGTCATATAAAAAACAGCACACAATTTAAAAATCACCTAAAAATAACCAGTAATTTGAAAACTAAAGTTTAATTTTCAAATCACTCTGCTGACAAACGATCACCAACGTTTAATAACGGCCAACGGCGGTGGTCGATTTATAATCGGAGAGTGTGTTCCTATCCAGTCTCAGGCAAATTTTTTTAGTGTTATTAACACTATGTTTGATTTTGACTATTAAAACACTGAGTAGTGTGCAAAATGCACATGCGCACATTTGTTTTGTAATTTTCACAGTATTGGGTCAAAATTTACTGCCCAGGTCTACTAAAAATATATTGGGGCCATTTTTTATTAGCAATCCGTTTTAGTCTCCAAATCATTAGGGCGAACTGGGAGTACACAAATATACCGTACTGTTTGTAAAACAAAGAATAAGAAAATATAAAATAATTATTTTAAAAACACGTTAAGTTTTTTTATAATTTCTACCAAAGGTAAAAATAGAAGTCTGCCTTATTATTGCAGCTATCATAAACTTAAACATCAATAAAAGGCAAAGTTATGTCGAACCTTTCAAGTTCTGCAAATACTGCTAGAGCCCAGGCTTGAAATTTTAATTTACACGTATGAAGTCGTTGCCCTGCTAATTAAGTATTTTATATAAATAGAAATCAACAGAGCAACTATATATGGTACATAGATACTTAAATTAGAATAATTTTCAAATAACAATTAAATTTTCTGACGGAGAAAACTTTCTAATTATGTAATTATAGAAGAATTCGGGTGTATACGACTTTCGTCTGGCGTATTCTGCCTTATACACCCACAACACTAATCAAAGTGGGTGTTTCTGTATAATTGTAGTTGGTGTAATTAATGTTAGAGGTAGTGGAAGAAGGAATACTAGAGCTATAAACGTTAATATACTTATTAAATTGATAATATCATTGATAAACGCTGTTTTTGGTTAAAATTTAACATTTTAGCCTACTGTAAGTAGTAGCGTGTAAAACTTGCATATGATGGCAGCTTTGTACCCAAAAAATAGGCCGGATTAAAACATTTAGTGGGTCTGGGCCCAAAAAGGGGTCATATATTTTTTTTTAATGCTGAGTAGTAAAATTCACTAACCTTACATAATAGTTAGTCTATAAAAAAATATTAGTTAATATATTTTAATTTTTGATGGCTCCTATTATATATATATATATATATATATATATAATATATATATATATATATATATATATATATATATATATATATATATATATATATATATATATATATATATATATATATATATATATATATATATATAAATCAAGTATGAATATAAGTTGGAACATATGAGATTTAAATTAATAATTTATAAATAAAATTAATGTATAGAAAAACTAATTTATTAAATGGAATTCAATACACTTTTTCATTCTTCTTGAAATAATTAAAAATAGGCAAGTAATATTTGACAGATAATGTATGTCAATTCGTTAAACTTCTATTTTTAAAAAAATATTCAAAAATGTAACATTTCTAAAAGTTTAAAAATGTTACAAAAAAATTATGTTTCAATAACATTTTACGTATATACTATTATAGCAAAAATATTGATATTCAAAATTTTCACATGTCTGTATTTTTTATATTACCCGTAACTGGCTGCTTTGAAAACATATAACAATAGTTTTTGAATACACTATTAGAGCAGTCACAACATTACTTTATTGTGCTAAAAACATTAGTAGGAAACTTGGTTTTATGATTATTGATATTTTCAACGAAAAAATAGTACGCTCTGGATTAATATCCATATTTCCAAAAATTTTTCATAAACCGTTTTCAACTTTTTATATTATTAAACTTTAGTTGAATAGTATAATAAATGATTTATATTTACAATTAAGTTATATCACACTAAACTACTCTATTTAAAATAATGCATTTAAATCGCTGAGCTAGGCAGCAAAGGTCTTTAAAATTGACAGTATTTATAGTAATATAAAAAAATGTTTCATGTGTATCCTTATTAGCTAGCTTTGTTGCGATGACCTCCCATACTATTAGCTGAACTATTGGTTTAACGTTTAGAATATACAGCTAATTCAGGGCCCATTTATTACGGACCACGCTACTTATCCGAATTAAATAAGGTCCTTGCAATATATTCCAAATTAAGTAACCTTTAATAGGGTTGCTTCAAAGGGCATGTTGAACTTTAACTGCGGTATTTCGGATAAGAAGTTTCTGACTCTTGCCAAATAGCAGACCGCTTAAAATTATACTTTCACATTCTCCAGACTTTTGGATTAAATTCCTCAGATGAAAGTTGTGTTATTAACAATATATATAAGGCGCGCTTCGATAATCCTCGTCACGGTATCAGATTCCTTAGAGGCTTGAAATATGGTTACGTAATAATTTATAACCTTATAAACAAAAATGAAAACTTTCGTCTAATTTTAAACAAAAACCTTCCAAGTTTAATTTTTCTCCATGGATTGTTTTGAGAAAAATAAGATAATTTATTTTTTAACTTGTATTTATTTTTATTTTTTAATTTTTTTACCAACAAGAGTATTTATTTTACTTGTTTTTAGCATGTAGTTTGGCAGTATTTATGTTTCTGTTGGTTCTAAATTAATTTAGCATCAGTACTAGTAGCAATATAATAAAATTAAAAATATAAATTGCCGAAACAAATAAATGCTTTGGGCATGTACTTCCACCATCCAAGTATATAAAGTCTGCTCACACTTTTGATGTCGCAAAAATACCGCCGTTGGCCTTGAAAATACCCGGCCACGGGTAAACAAACAAAAAGGTGCTTTTACCGCGTACGTTCAATATGAATAGTCTAACCCCCGGTTGATTCTAGTTTTATACGGGGGGCGTTCGATTGGAATATATAATTATACATTCCTAGGTAGGTTTTTTAAACCTACCTAGGAATATATAATATTATGAGTGAGATTATTAATGTTTGTATTATGTATGTTTTTTTATTAACCATTATTGACAAATAGGTTACTTTGGTAACAATGAAAATAAAAGACGGTAGGTTAAATTACACAAAAATATATTTATTACAAAACTTCACATATTTTTAAAAATGCCAAGTTTTTGGCACTCTTTATTACCAGATTGGATTTTGAATTCTCTGTTTGCAAACTTTATTGTAAAATAAATACGAACTTTCGTGTACAATAATAAAAAATATGATTTTGGAAAATTTGGACATGGATGAATATACTTTGTTTGAGAAAGGGGTTTATTTAATTTATATCCCACATTGTTTTGAAAACAGTAGCTATTAAAGTTTGTCACAAAAATATCTTCTAAAGATTGCAAATAATTTAAAAATAGTTTTGGGGGAACTTTTAGGCCTTCAAATAAGGTTTTCAAAACAATGTAGATTTTTCACTTTTAAAAGAATAACAATAGTTTACACAAATAGCACAAGTGTGTTTTGAAAGCTTCTTCCAATGTGTTTCCACCTTTTGTAGGGTCAAAGGATTTTAACGCGAACCTTTTTTTAAAAGCTCTACAGAACTAAATGGCTGTTGGATTTCTTGCATTTCCACAAGCATTTCTAATTTGACCGAAATAATTTTTAAGACAGTCCTCATTTTAAATGACGAGTTAGTAAAAATCGGTAGTTGTTTTGTTGTAATTGTTTCCATAACTGTAAAACTGATGAAATAGTTAGTCTCCATCCATATATATTATAAACTTAAGTGTATTAGCAAGATTTTTGTTATTTCTGTCCAAAACTTTAAATTTAAAAAAGTGTCCATTTTATTTAAAAATGTAATCTGTTCTAGAGTACCCATAAAAGCTTGACATGTTTTTAAGTTACTAGAATTTATTAAGTCGAATAGTTTATTAATTTCTTTAATAAAGTTAGCAGTTTTCTTGGCCCCTTGCGGTAGCTTCTCAAAATCTATATAGGAATGTAAAGCAACTGCAACTGAGTGGCTAAATATCTGGGTTGCTAGTTTAACTTTCATTTTTTTAAAATTATTAGGGTTTAGGTGTTCATCTGTAAGTTTTGGTGCTAACCAATATTGTTTAAGTTTGTCAAGATTTTACATAGTTTCTAAGAAGCATTTATCTGTTGTCCTGATTACAAATCTATATTAATAAAAGTTATTTCTTAATGATTCTAGTAAATACGGCACATCAAATAAATAAAAAATGAGCGATTCGTCAACATAAAAATATGTTTTTTCAGCACTTAATTTAAAAAAACTCTTTACTATTTTATAAAAATTTGGCCCGTGGTCGGACGTTACTGCCAAGACGTTAATCCAGATACTGCCACTGGTCTTTTAAAAGGACACTAACAAAAACGATATTTCTCGAAATCTTGAAATTTTTTCACAAGATGTCGCTATTTTTAACTGTTCTGTTTAAGAAGTTCCTTAAACAATTTTTACGTGTGAAATGATTTTGTGTTGTTTGTTTGGTTATAGAGATGTGGTTTTCGTTAAGTTTATTTGATTCTGTCATGGACAAGAAATGGTAAGAAATAATTTTTTGTTATTTAGATTTTTAACGTTTATTTATGAATACGAATACAAAACAGTTGAATTTTAATATTAATATTTAAAAACTTTTTTTACATATGTATGGCAGCAATGTAATCTTGTAAAAAAGTCCTCTTAAAAGGCCAGTGGTAATATAGGCTACTTTTTTGGTATTGAAAAACCGTTAACTCTAAATGGAATTTGGGAAGAGGTTGAACATATTGATGACGATGCTAGGATACCGACGCAATAGTGGTCCTACTACCAACAAACGCAAATAGGGATGTTACGGGTGAGGACTCTGGTGATGATGAAAATGTTACCATATGGATAACCTTCCAGGTAATTGGTTTTTTTGTCTTGCTTTTTTCAATAATACGTTATTTTTTCATTGTTATTTTTTATTTATCACTCACCCAACCTAATAATTTTTATAATAATCTTTATACAGCTTTTCAAAAAAGGTGTATGCGTAACAAACATTTTGATTTATACTATCGTACTTTTTATTATTATTTCAGGTAGTTTACTGAATTCGCAGGCTGAAACTATTTTCAAAACAAATATTGATGACATAGATGAGGATGATTAAAAGATAGGTGTGATGATATTCCCCTGTCTAGTTTTTACGAAGTATAAGAAAAAGCAAGGAATAATGACTGGATTCAAGAGGATATCACAGATACATTACCAATCTGCGCCACGAGGTTGGCCCAAAAAAATAATTGGTCACCCATAGATATGCTCCAAATTTTTTTTCGACGAAGAACTGTGGGACATTTTAACTAAATAAATAGAACTGGTGATGTATCTAAAGACGAGTTAAAATGCTTTTTGGAGTTCTGATTTATAGTGGTTATTGTGCTGTTTCAAGAAGACCACTATACTGGAAAAATAGTTGAGGAAATCATAAGATTGTGCGAAGCTATTTCAAGAAACCGATTTAATTTTATCATGCAAAATTAACATTGTAACAACAACCATAGTTTGATTTGATAATAAGTTCTCAAAATCCAACCTTTTCTTGAAATCTAAAAAAAAAGTTTTTAGAGTTTGCCCCACTTAAACAAAACCATAGTATCGACGAGTCGATGATACCGTACTTTGGACGTCATGGCTCGAAACAATTTATTAGAGGCAAACCAATGATGGGCTAAAGTTTGGGATGGGGACAGACCAAAGGTTATTGAGTGTTTTGAACCCTCTATATCAAGGCTCGACGACAAAAACTAGATGAACGGGTCAAGGATTTAGGGTTTGGGGGCGAACGTCGTTTTAACTTTGTTGACAAAAAAATGTCAGAGAAAGGCTTTACCATTTCATCTTTTTTGACAATTTTTACCTCTTGGGATTTGCTTAGTCCTAAAAGACAGAAGATCAAAGCAACCACCTTAAGAGAAAACAGATTAACGGTTCCTGAATAAAAACCAATAAAGATCTGAAAGGAGAAGAAAGAGGCTTTGAATATGCTTTGGAAAAACGAAAAATCATAGTTTGTCGTTGGAATGATAACAACGGGGCACCATGGCTTCAAACCGTGAGTCTGTATTTCCGTTAACAGTGTCGCGATTTTCACAAAAAGAAAAAGAAAAATAATTGAAAGCCCAAAACCCAAAATTTATCAAAAACATACAATCAAAATATGGGTGGGGGAGATAGAGCTGACCAAAATATTAGTCTATATCGGGGAAGCATAAGAGGGGAAAATGGTTCTTCCTTTATTAGTCATGGCTTAGACATGAAATTCAAAAACGCCTGGCAACTCCATCGTCATTATGGGAAAAATGGATCAATATGCATTTAGAAGATACATCGCAAAAGGAATTTTGGAAACAATAAAAAAACAACCAAGCGAGGACCTTTGGAACCTAGGGTGGATGACAGAGAATACTCACGGTATGATGGAAGAGACCATCTTATTATTTATCGGGAAAATCAGATTAGATGCTGTTTTTGCCACAAAAGTGAATTTCGGTGCAATAAATGCGATGTAGGATTGCATCCCAAAAAAGCTTTCTCACATATCCAGTCAGTAAGGTTTTTTTCATTTTAATTTTCCCGTTTTTTTAAGAAATTCATTTTTTACTGTTTCTAGTTTTTTTTTTTAATTCAAATAGACCTACAAAAAAAACATTTCTTTAAAAGTCTTTGAAGCCCCTTATAATGCCAATTTGGGCCCTTTATAACGGGCGGTTGATATCTAAAAAACCCCTGTACTTATAAAAAAAATAATAAAACATAATTTTTTCGCCCCAAATGAAGCATTTACAGAAAAATAAACTTTAAAAAAAATAATTTGGGAGTATCTGGGTTAAGACCTACTGATTTTAGTTTTCGAACCGACTCGAATATTATTTCTTTCAAATTATCAATAGTATATAACGTAAATTGTGCAAACACGCTTCCGCTAATATAAATTCACCACTCCGTCAAGACCGAAGGCTCTGCACAAACTAAGTCACTGCTAAGCAGTGAAGCTGCTGGGTTGCCGATGGGCGAGAGATCGGTGGTACTACCGTCTACAAAGTTTCTTGCGGATTGATAAGTTAAAAATTTATCGGTTCTTTATTATAACCAGATTGGATAAGTAATGAAGCAAATATAGATATAATATTAAAACCGAAGTATTGTATCAAATACTGTTAAGTTTAATTTAGATTTTTTTTCAAGTTTAGGTAAAATGTTAAACAATATTAATTATTTTTCACTATTCAGTAAACTATTCACAGAACTTAATTAGAATAGAAATAAATTGCTTGGTTTCCTTGCCAAGAATATTTAATGGTTTGAAGTTAAAATAAAGAATGTTTTCGAATAAAAATTATTTTAATTTATCAATTGTGGCTGTTTGAATAAAGTGAATTGTTTTACATAATATTTTACGATCATTATATGCCAATAAGCTTTTTATAATGCTTAGTTCTATTAATAAAATTTATGCAATGTAAACACTTTGCCAAATAGAAGACCGCTTAAAATTATACTTTTTACATTTTCCAGACTTTTGGGTTAAATTTCTCAAACGTAAATTGTAAGCATTAACAGTATAGGTAAAGGACCATTCGTCCCCATTGAGGGGGACAAGCTCCCATTTAGACAATTGCCCCCATTAAAGCATGTCCCCCATATCGTCCCCCATTGACAGATTATAAAAACTCTACCTATTCTACATGGGCCATCGGCCATCTGAATTTTCTACGTAGATATCGATATCTTATCTGCGTGATCGATACCCAAGAACATGCCTATCAGGAACGCGCACTGAGCGAACTGGAATAGTATTCTATTGACAGTTGACACTGTTGACAGTTTCAGTAATTACGAATGGAATGTTATTATTGATTTCCATTATCATTATCAGAAGATATTGATTTTTGATTTCACTGTAGTAATTCTAATATGTTGTGTTGTGTGATTTTTGATTTTAAAAGTTTAAAGTTTATCTTCTTCTGTCTGATAATCATGTCAGCAAAGAACAAAAAATAAACGGGCGTGTAATTTCAACGACGAATTGCAAACACAGTTTCCATTTAAAGAAAACCAAGATTGAATCCACAGTTCTTGTGAAGTCTGTAATGGACAGTTCTCCATTGCCAGTGGAGGAAAATATAATATCACACGACATATTGACGGCGAGAAGCAGTTCTTAACAAGTGCAGCATCCAGTAGTAAAGTAGTAGATTTTGAAGAAAGTTATTTGGTTCCGAAGGAAAAATTGGCGGCCTCTGGTTGTATTTGCTTACTGCGTCTCATAAAACACAACCAAAGCTTTAGATCCATGGACTGTACATCTGACTTATTCAAAAATTATTTGACAAAAATTCACCCTGCAAAAGAACAAAAACTGAAGCACAATAATAAAAAAGTTATAGCCCCCAGGTAATCAAAGAACTTATTATGGATTTAGACAATACAAATTTTGTAACTTTGTTTACTGATGCATCAAATCACAAAGACATTAAGTTATATCCAGTGATAGTTAGGTTTTTTAATGTGCGAAATTTGAGAACAGGTTCGTATTTTTAGAATTTGCTAATTTACCTGGAGAAACATCTGACATAATTGTAGATTACTTAATGGCAATTATTAAAAATAATAATCTTTGTAACAAATGATTGGATTTTGCGCTGATAATGCTAATGCAAACACTATACAAAAAGGCCAGGCAAAAATAATGTTTTTCCAAAATAAATAGTGAGCTCCACAATATTGTTGGCGTTGGATGTGCTGCTCATTGTACATAATGCATTTCAACAGCAGCAGATCTTTTACCAGTAGATTTAGAAAGTATCGTAATAAAAATATACCAGTTATTTTTATATATATACTGTGAGAGTACAACTGTCATAACAATTTTGTGAAGAATCTGAGGTAGAGTATAAGAAACTTCTAGGATATAGCAAACCAGATGGCTTGCGCTTCTTCCAGCCATTGAAAGAATTCTAAAGTTGTATGAACCTTTAAAAAGTTTTTGTCAACTGAAAAATGCCCTCTACTGCACTGAGCATTTTTTTAAATAATGCATCAGAGCTTTGGCTAAAATTTATTCATGGTCAAAGTTCTACATTGAAAATTTAATAAAAACATAGAAGGCAATAAAATTTGTCTAATGGAAGTGGCGCAAGAAATCAATGGTCTTATAATACTTTACAAAGAAAAACTTAAAGAAGAATACATTCCCTTAGCATTAGGAAAAGGTTTGAGAAATTTGTCCGAATTGGAGATATAGACGAGAAAAGTTTGCTATTGATGTTAAACTATTTATGGAAACATTGTTAGTTATTTAGAATCATGGAGGAATAATTTCATGTTGCTGAGAACTTTAAATGGATTCTTTTGAATACTCAAATTCAGTGGAGTGAAGTTCAACAGTCTTTTGAAACGGTTTCTACTAAATAAAATTCAATGTTAACATAATTGAAGATAAACTATTTGATGAAGTGACCCTTATAAAAATATGTAAATGCGGAAAGATTTCGAATATCCAAAATAAAGTTGGAAGTTTCATTGAAATGGGTGGAAGTTTTCAAACCACTTTGCACAAGCTAATATTCCGTTAATAATATAACAAAATTGTTGAATATTGTCTCTGTCTTCCTGGACCCAATGTATATAGAAAGGATTTTTACCGATGCAACAAACTTGGACCACTGAAAAATCACAATTAGGTGTTGACACTTTAAAAGCTATATTAATGGTTAAATTTAATGTCGATAAACTTTGTCAACAATTTTAAGGAGAGAATAATTGATGATACAGACTTTTTAAAAATGTTCATAAATCTGAAAATATCTTTAATAAGTAGGTATTCAATAAACATTTTTTTTAATATTTTTTTGCATTTTTTCTCCTGTCCCCCATTGGCTTAAAAAAAAATCTGGTCACTTTAAGTATAGGTAGGTGGGTAGGTAGGTTTAAAGTGAGTGGGTATAACACCCTTCCACCGCGACCGATCGGTCTATTGTGTTATTAACAGTATAAGGCTCGTTTCGATAATCCTCGTAACGGTATCAGATTCCTTAGAGGGTTTGAAATATGGTTACGTAATAATTTGAAACCTAAGTAAACAAAAATAAAACTTTCTTCTAATTTTAAACAAAAGCCTTCCAAGTTTAAACTTTTTCCATGGATTTTTGTAAGTGAAATACAAAGAAAAATTAGATATCTTATTTTTAAAATGAGGTTTCTTTTTATTTTTTTTTACCAAAAAGAGTTACATATATTTTACTTGTTTTTTAGCATAAAGCCCGGCAGTGTTACTATTTCTGTAGGTTCTTAATATAATCTAGAACCAGTACCAATACAATAAAATTTAAAATAAAAATTGCTGAAACAAATAAATGCTTTGGGCATGTACTGTACAGGCTGGGCATTTTATTAGGGTCCTATACATTTTCTCAGAAACTGCAGACTTTTGAAAAATAAAGATGAAACACAAGTTTCTTCGATTAATTTATACTTTTAATTAATTTGACTTTCACCTACAGGATTGGCAAGGCAAGAGTTTGCGAGCCAATTTTAACGTAATAGAGTAGGATACATACGGTATAACGCCAGATTGAAAAGAGAACGACAACAATATCCCCTATTCCCCGTCCAAATACAACGATGGCCGGCGGCATTCGCGATTTGTTAGATTATTGTTGACAGTGTTGTCATTTCATCAAATATTTATTAGAGCAGGATATTTTTGACCATACATTTATCGAAATTGGGCCCTACAAAAATATATTTATGTGCTAATCATAATCAGAAATCTTGGGTGAAGCACAAGTACCTTAAAAATTATAGGACCTTTATTTTGGCTTGTATTCCTTTAGAACAGAAATAACAATTAAGAATAAGTTTGTGGCCAAAGAATTTGTTGATCGTCGATCTGGCAACCTTGGGCACCCCGCTCATATGGGGATTATGCAAATGACGACGACTGCATGCCGGTCGACGCTGTCTTTGCTTCGGTCGCCGCGCCGGCATCACGACTAGAGTGACCTGCAAATCGAATCAGGCTATCTTTTTCCGTAATTATTTTGAATTATATTTAATAGATATTTTTTTATTTGGATTTAGATTTATTATAATTTTATTTTTTTACGGTTCTTATTTCTCTAGTTTTAAAATAATCTCGAAGGTTAAATTATTTGTGGTTTTTTTTTGTTTGCCTTCCTATAAAAAGTTTGTTTTTTATTGATACAAATTGATTTTTAATAAATTTACAGGAACCCTCCTGTCCGCCTGCAATATAACCCTGAAGACCCAATAAAATCTAAATACATAGTATTTAAACTATTGAAGTGCCGGTAAAGGGGGCCTGGAGTGCGTGTGGAGGGTGTCGGGCACTCCACAAGCCCGTGGTTTCCTGGCACGCTGCAATATTACACTGATTTCGAGCTGTCGCTAACAGTACCTACGACGCTTACAAAAGTCTAGAACAAAGACTCGCGGAACGCAATGTATTAAATACAACAGTGATTTAACATGACCGCAAAAAAAACGAAAGCATCGTATCTCCCAAAATGCGATTAACAACCAATACTTCAATGTCTGGCGTTTGGTATATACCGACTGATTAGTGTGTGTGTGTCTAGTCGTGAAAAAGTGGCCACGATATTCCCCTCTTTTTCTTGGGTCGCTAGAAGGGGATTCCATGACTGCATGGCTTCTGTCTGTCTTTATTTCGCCCAAGCCTTTGCCTATTTAATTGACATCTCCTTTAATCGCACTGAAAATCTGTGCCTGTAAGAAATTTGTTTGCCAAACGTGTATACAGGGTGTTTCTTGTGGTGGCCGCTGGTGTTCACTTCTTTATTTTAAATGGGACACCCTATTTATTATTATATATTTAGAAAGCGCTTCCAAAGTTCAACGTTATGTAACAGTATGGGTCTGTGTCGCCACGTTTCGGATTTATTAAAGTTTTTTTTTTATTTTTGACCCATTTTTAAATAAATACAAATACGGTAAATATTTCTTTTTTAATAATAACAGAAGCTTATTTTATCTATATTAGCAGGCATTTTTTTTTTAATTTTAAAAATGTTACCGTGTTGCCATGTTTTGTATATCGTAAATTTTTTTGAGTTTTTTAAATGCATCCCCCCGTAAATCGGCCTATCGGCTGGTCCTCTAGGAGGGAAGTTGGCAGACCGAATATTAGGTTTAAGTCGGCGTAGTCTATTCCGTTTCGAAGCTGGCGCAATTGGCGTTACGGGTTCAATGGGTATGTGTTTATCGAGTTGTCAAAAGCTAGAGAATTATTCAGGGTGGAGTTATGAAAGGAGATGTCTCCGTGATACATCAAGATCCTCGATGCAAGAGGTATGGGCGAGGTTGAGATACATTTAAGATGGAGTTGGAGCTTGTTATGAATGATTGATTGAGTTGGAGATGGAGGATTGTTATTCGTAGGATGATGGCATCGTTGGTTTCAATTACTCCGCAAGGCTTATGTTAGCTACCCTTAAAGGAGGTAAATATAGTCCTTGTATCTGGCCAATCTCCGTTTATATTTAATATGCTCCAGTGTAAATTCGGGGAAAAGTGAGTGTATATGAGTTGCCAGGCCAGTCTGCCCCCTTCTGCATCAAAAAATTCTCATTTCGTGCACTGTGGGCCATTCGTATAAGAAGTTCGTCATCGTCTACTCCCCCGAGGACGGCTCCGGCAGGTTCATTGGGAAAGTTGGGAAACAGGAACGAGATGATCCCTTTATTATTTATTAGTACTCAAATAAGCTATCATATTCCCACCATATTCTTATATAGCGGCTGAACCTGTATTATATTTCTTCCTAAATATTTTCACCGGCGCATGAACCACAAAATATATTATAATATCCCAAATTTATTAATTAATAATTAGTAGTTAGGATTACAAGAAACTCTAACGAAATATATTTCTTATATTTCGTTTCAAAAAGATAAAAGGTCTATTTTAAATAAAAGCACACTAGTCTCATTTTTGTTAAAGCAAACGCGGTTTTTAACACAACACCCCTTTTCTAGTTGTGGGTCGTCTAAGATAATATTCTCCAAAACATTACGATCTTCTTTGGTCTACGAAAAAGTGGCATTATTCGTAAAAATATCAAACAACCCTAATTTCAAGTGTGGCAAGTAGTATAAAATTAGTCTAAAAATAAGCAATGCCTTTGATAAATTACAAAAAGGATGCAGCCAGTCAACCTCATATTCAATTTCCATGTAGCGTTTTTTAACAAAAGATTTTGCGTGTTATAAACCAATTATTATTTTTTTTGATAAGTTTTTCGATTGCTTTTAAAGCAGTAGTGACAGGAATTTTTCGTTTTCCAAACATACTGCACCTTGTATACTTTATATAATGAATTAATATAGGGAATTTGGTTAACTAACCTTAAACCAAATTTATTGTATAGATTAATAACATTAAGTATACAAGGTGTAGTGTGGTTTAAAAAAGAAAAATATGACTTTTCCTGAAGACAATCCATAGGTTTGAAACGGTGACTCGCAGACCCATGTTGTAATACATCGTTGAAAAGGTCTTTTAATTCTTTATTTAAATTTGTTATTATATACAGGGGTTTGCATTTAAAAAATTTAAGAAATTTTACCATGGACAAAACGTGACAACACTGATTTACTTTTAAAACTTAAAAAATTTTGCCTGCAAAGGTAGATAAAATAAGCATTTGTTATTTTATTTTCGTAAACAAATTTTACAAAAAGGAATATTTATTTTATCGTCTTTTTATTAATTTAAAGATAGGTCAAAAATGAGAGAAAAACGTCAATAAATCCGAAACGTTGCAACACAGACCCATACTGTTATATATCGTTGAACTTGTCTTTGGAAGCACTATCTAAATATATAATAATATATAGGGTGTTCTCTTTAAAATAATGAAGTGAACACCGGTGGACAACACAATGAACACCCTGTATATGTAAAAGTGGAATTAGTTAAAAGCATAAATTAATCCAAGAAACTTTTGTCAAAACTTTTTTTCTCAAAAGTTTGCAGTTTCTGAGAAAATGTATAGGACCCTAATAAAATACCCACCCTGTACTACCGTCTACAAAGTTTCTTGCGGATTGATAAGTTCAAAATTTATCGAATCTGTATTGTAATCAGATTAGATAAGTAATAAAAGTAAATATAGGTAGAATATTAAATTAAAGTATTGTATCAAATACTTTTAAATTTTATTTGAATTTTTTTTTTAAGTTTAGGTAAAATGTTTAACAATATTAATTATTTTATTCTATTCAGAGAATATCTAATGGTTTGAAGTTAAAATAAAGAATGTTTTTGAATAAAAATTATTTTAATTTATTAATTGTAGCTGTTTGGAAAAAGTTAATTGTTTTACATAATATTTTAAGATTATTATATACCAATTAGCTTTTTATAAAGCTTAGTTTTGTTCATAAAATTTATGCAATGTAAACACTTAAAAAAAGTTATACATTTTAAGTATTCAGAGAACAGGTGCGTTAAAACTAGCTACCACATTTTTTAATACATTTACTGTATGGAGTATTTTTTAAGGCAGCATTTGTGCCTTTACCTACTTTACTTAGCGGGACTCTTTAATATTGGGTTTTAAATGATTTCAACATTATTTAATTATTTTAATTCAGAAATATTAGCCACCAAAGACAACCTTCAACACAAAAGAATATATTTTAGTGCGGAAGTAGACTTTTAACATGAATGGTAAAATAATAACACTACCAAAAAACTAATAAAAGGTAATATTTTAAACATATATTGTCATTAGTCTTATTATTATTATTATTTTTAATGTAAAAACCAAATAATTAAAAAAAAACAGATGCCAATTTTATTAAAACTAAATACCTTTATCATGTCACATTAAAAAAATAATTATTACTATTTTCTGATGTACATTAAGCTTTTTATTTAAAGTTTGAGGTTTATCGAGGAGCGTTAATAAAATATTTAAGGAATCTAAAATGCCTAATAAAAGCCGTACAGCACAAGTGTTCAGAAACTTAAAATAAGTACCATTCTTAATGGTTTTGTGACTAAGTTTTTATCTAAGGCATGTTCACTAATGTGATGCAATCAAATGTACTTTTAAGAAAGTCAAAATCAAATTTTTCTAGGAATTACAGTCGTGCCTCTTAAGATTTTTGAGTGCCAGTGTGCATGCGTGCCTGAGAGGGCACTTGTACTGTTGACTGAGGCTATAAAAGCATCTTCTGATACAGAAAAGTTTTCTTTCAGTTTAAAGAAAGCTGCTGTTCTTCTTGGTTATCCTGCTGACTTACAAGTAATTTCCTGTGTCACTACTGCTTTAAAAGCAATCGAAAAACTTATCAAAAAAATAATAATTGGTTTTATAACACTCGAAATCTTTTGTTAAAAAGCCTTTACATGGAATTGAATATGGGTTGACTGGCTGCATCTATTTTTTGTAATTTATCAAAGGCATTAACATTTTTAGACTAATTTTTATACTACTTGCCACACTTGAAATTGGGGGCTGTTTTGATATTTTTACGAATAATGCCACTTTTTCGTAGACCAAAGAAGATCGTAATGTTTTGGAGAATATTATCTTAGACGACCCACAACTAGTAAAGGAGTGTTGTGTTAAAAACCGCGTTTGCTTTAACAAAAATGAGACTAGTGTGCTTTTATTTAAATAGACAGCACATATTTCAAATATAAAAATATATTTTTAAGTTTTTTAATCCAATACAATTTTTTTTAAT
>JAHBCN010011289.1:0-29439 GCA_019359885.1 Listronotus oregonensis | reverse complement strand
TTTGGAATCCCCACAAGTACGTAATTTTAAAAGTTTTATGTAGGTCCTTACAAGTAATTAAATATTATAAATGGGTGTGTAAGTCCCCACAAGTAGGTAATTAAAATTTTGGGAGTGTGTAAGCTGTTGCAGAAAGAAAACAAAGAACTTCAAGATAGTTTACTTAAACTGAACTTTTACAAAGATACATTTTTAGGTACCCTATATCATTTTTTTATTCTTTTTAGGGAGTAATGTGATTTTTTACGTAATTTTTTTATATCTTTCCAGGTCCTGGCGTGCAAAACTGATTCATATTTTTCTTTGCATTCATCGCACTTTGTTTCCTGGAACCATCTGGTTTTTAATTTCCACCCTAAAAACTTTGTGACAGATTCCACTTCAGCAGAACTCCACCACGAACTTTAAAGTTACTTCTTCCGGTCTTCTTTTCTTTCCTTTGGGCCTTCTTTTAGTAGGCAGCGGAGATGCTGGATTTTCCCTTAATACAGAAAACAGATTTGAAATAGTAAATGCATTGCAAAATCGTTATATTTCACTTTGAGTACCATTAATCCCCAGCGCAATCTTTCATCGCCTTTCACCAGATTCCAAGTCTTCTACAATTAAATATTACCTATTAGCTAAAAATAACCCTTCATAAATTGCACAACAATGAATAATCATTATTACCTTCGTTTTTGTCCTCAAGGGCATCCTCATTTTCAGGCTCTATATCTGGAAGATCTATAATAGAAAATTATCAGTAATTGTCTTCAGTGGCGGACTGGCACAGTAGAACTAGGTCGGCTACACACACCTTGGGGGCCCGCAGATACGGATCTATTGTAAGGCAAAAAAATAAAGCATTCTGCACCATAAAAAATGTGAAAACTTAATATTGGTTACAGCTCGGTTTAAAGGTAGATAGAAGTGTTACTTCGCCTATAATAGAAATTGCCAAATGACGAAAGAAAACATTTATCTAATTATTCTTTATTCATATTAACAGGGTAATGGTAAAAATAAAATAATAAATAAGTTTTAAAATCAGATTTATTTCTATTATCAAAAGATAGCGAGGCTTGTAACGAAAAACAAAACTGACTTAACATACAACCGTATACTGAATCGAGAACCTCCTCCTTTTATTGAAGTCGGTTGAAAATTAAAATCTAATGGGAAAAACATTAAACAGTCAAATATTTTTGCAGTTCCTTTGAACTCATTGCGAATTCTTCCAGGATTTCTTCTGCTATTGGAATAATATCACGCTCTGTACTTATTAGCATTAGGGGTTCTAATAATTCTTGAGACAAAGGTGCTCGCAGTCTGTTCTTAATAATTTTCAGTTTTGAAAAAATGCGCTCGCATTGCACTTGGGTACACGCTAATGTCAGAATATATTTATACATCATATATAATTTTGTATAAGCACTCGTATGTAAATTGTATATGAACAATACTCTCAGTACGCAAGCAAGGCATTTTTTACATTGTAAATTCGTTTTAGGGTCGGATGAATGCTTTTCTGGAAAAGCACTGCTTTCTATATTTTCGTCTTCCGATTCTTCTGTCTCACATAAGCCTAGATCTTCTCCGTCAATAGTTAAAAATTCACCATACAAAGACTTAGCAAGCGATTTAAAACAAGATACAAAACTTAGCAACTCTTCTTTTACACAGGAGGGATCATTTTCTGCTTTTGTACAAAATGTATTAAATAACTGCTCATTCTCGCCTTCAAAACGTAAAATTCCATTCTTTATATCATCGAATCGGTTGGGATCAAAAAATGCTAGACTCCGAAATATGTTCTCATTTTTACAAAATCTGCTCTCCATTACAGATGCTAATTTGTCAAAGGTTGCACGGAAAACAGTGACCCGGAATTTCTTTATGGGATCAAGCGTGGAAAGTTCATCGTCTGCTACTTCACCGGGCATTTTCTTTTTCTTACGTTTAATTTTTTCTGGGGTGACGTTTTAACGTTTATGTTTGGCAAATGATCAACCTTTTTTTGTACAATTTCAGTGAATTGTTCTGCTTGTTTATAAATTTGATCAACATTTTCTGATATATGTTGAAACGATGCTTTTAATGATGCTATATGATTCCATGCTGCTATATAGTCTAATCCTTTTGTTTGAAGATATTTAGAAACTGGCGTGGCTTTACTAAATATATGTAGATACACAAAGGCAGTTAAAATTGTCTCAAATTGTGTAAATTTTTCTAGTAATATTCTGGCTTCAGCTGCGGAATCGCCATCAGCGATTCCATCGTATCCAATGGAATTTAGGGCTTCTAATAGGAATATAAATCTATGTCTTTCCTCATTATTTACTGTTGCGGAATGAAACATGCTTTGTAACGCATCATCTTTACAATTCCATCTTGTTTCTCCATTTTTTTTTAATTTTCGTAACTTTTCGTTTCCTTTACTATCTTTTAAAATTTATTTCCACAAGTTTGCTCTTTTGTATGATCTAGACATAAAACAGACACTTTCTGACATAAACTAAATAAATTTTGTGATGGGATGCAATTATTTGAAACGTCACATATGACCAGGTTCAAGACATGAGCGTGACAATGTGTAAATATCGAGTTTGGTGAATCACTCTTTAAATGCGCTTGAAGACCAGCATATTGTCCGCTCATATTAGCTGCACCGTCGAATGACTCGCTAACTAAATCTTTTAGGTCAATAGATAAATTTGACAAATGCTCCTTAACTAATTTGTACTGTTCAATACCCGTAGAAGATTCTATAGCAAACAACTTAAGAAGACGCTCTTGAACAACGCCATTGTTAACATAACGCACGCAAAGAGCTAATTGATCCATTGCAGAAACATCTTGAGTAGAATCAATTTCCAAAGAAAATTGCTTGGCTTCCTTCACTTCAAAAGCTATTTTTTTCTGTATTAAAATTCCTGTTATTATAATTATTTTGTTGAAAGTACTTTTTGACAATAGAGTTATAAAGGACCCTCTGCCTTTTCTCCCATGTGTTTCAGTGTTTTTCGATTTTTGTTCTAGATGTAAACCTTTTTTAACTTTGTCGTCAATATAGCGTTTCAACACAGGATCGTATTTAGAAACAAGTTCAACAATTGCCAAAAAATTACCCTTTGTAGAAGTCGAATTATTTAAAGCATAAATATTTTCATTTCGGTGACCTCTAAAAGGTAAATCTTGTTTAGCTAATACTAAAGTTATATCAATTATTCTTTTAAGCACTTCACGCCTTTCAAGAATTTCTTTCGTTCGTTGATTGTTAAAATACATGTCCAAAGACTTTCCTGAACAGCTGTTCATATAACTATCTACTGCCAGTTTATGATTTGTACTATTTTCATGAACTTCTATGCTTTTATAGATATGTTTTAAATTTAAAATATTACCGCGAATCCAGCTTGTGTCTCGATTTGTAGCAAAAGCCATGCAAACAGCACAATACATGCAATTATTAAGTATATTAAAACTGAGCCATTTACGTTGAATTTTTTGGCCATTTTGTAAAGTGCGATAATATATAGTCTCTGCATTAAAACTAGGTCCTACGAGCTGTATAGGGTGCTTACTAACAAATGCGGCTTTAACATTGCTTGGCATATTATCAGGTGGGACAAAATAAGCAATATCAACTATGTTTGAATCTTGCTGATTTAAATCTTCATAATCCTCATCGCTGTCTGATTTAGAATCTGAAATAAAGAAAACCTCTTACCTTTCTAATAATAAGAGTAAGCGTCAAGCGAAATGCCAATGCCCCACTAGGCTTGAATTTATGACTTGCGACACACTGCCCAAGTAACACAAGGGTGCTGAAAATCAATTGCGAAAACATTTGGGCAACAAAAATAAAAAGTTATATTGCTAGATAAACATGTCACCAAAACATTGGCACAACGTTATTAAAACATTTGGGAAACTCTTTTGGCACATCAACAAAACATCAGGACGTATTTATTTTGACTAAAAATTAGCAAGGCAATTTTTTGCTATAAAATGTATTTATGGTGACTGAAAAATATATAAGAATTTAGCCAGAGTGACAAGTGGCGGTTCCTATATAAGAGCTGCAGAGCTGCAGACCCCCCAAAAAAATAGAAAATAAGAAAAAATAATTAACTGTTTATGTATGTCGACAGGAAAAAATAATTTTATTTTTTACAGTACAGCATGCGAAAACTCTCCCGTTGCCAAGGCAGCGAGCCGCGCGAAATGAGACCAAACGGTGGCATAGTTGCCCAGCGTAGTAAACAGTCTTCCTCCGCGTATTTATCATAGAAACTTAGCCGGGCGATACAAAGTGGTCCAAATACACGAGCCATCACTGAGATTGACTACCTAAATTGGATTGGGCGTTTGTAAGAATTAGGAATTTTACTTCTAGCTGCAGAAAAAAAATACCTTCGATGATTGTGACACTGCCACTATTACTGCCACTGTTTTTAATGTTTTCAGCATTTTTTGTTTCCAATAGATCCATTTGATCTTTGGAATATTCGGAAATAATTTTATTTGTATCTTCAAAAGCTGGATCTACATCTTCTCTGCTGCCCTGAGAAGAGGTACTTGCAGTTTCTAGTGTCTTGAAGAACGGCAATTTTTGCTGCTTTGGATCTGTAGCAGCAGATAAAAAATCAGCATGTCTCTTCTTTTTCCGTTTCTGAGCCCCTGATAGATGTTTATAACTCATAATTTGGAACCGAAACCTAAAAACAAGGGAAATTAAAAATTTTACCCCGACATCAAAAGAGCCCAAACTTTTATTATTGTTATTATTTTAAATATTGTCACAGTTTCTGATTTTTATATTTCAGATTTAGATTCAGAATTTATTTGCTTTTGATCATGGGATGACTTAGCTTGTTAAATATCTAACAATAATTGTGCATTAGTCTAATTCATTAATTCATTCATTCTTACTTGATAAGAAATATTAAACTTACCTACCTTAATAACTTCTTGGCATGCACCTTTACAGTTCAACTTCAGTCTAAACTAAAGGCCTATGTACGACGCCTGACTCTACGTACGGCGATTGGGGAGTTCGACGAGTCGCGAATCGCGAATTACAGATAATTAGTTCCGCCGCATTTGTATTTCGCATTCCGCATTCCCGCATTGCCAGACTGACATTTGGAAAACAGAGACGTACCTACTATTTTTAAAGCATATTTTTAATTTATGCGATTGGACACACATGGGCCTCTTTCCTCTTGTTTTTTTTCAATATGTCTATGTGCAAGTAATAGGGCCCGTAAGAACTGGGGCCCGGTCGGCATTTGCCGACCTGCCGACCTAGCCAGTCCGCCACTGGTTCTAGAGGAACAGTATTTACCGATGATAAGTTGGGGAACTTTGAATTGTTTATACCATTAGGTTTTTTACGAATGGCAGGGAAATCATTTGTATAGTATATAAATTGATCCCTAATTGGGTAGTTTTTTTTACAAATTTCGTAAGCATCAAAAAAGGTTATGTTTTCAAAAGCCCTGAGTTCTTTAATATTTTTTTGTCTGCTAAATTCCGGACATTTTTCCGAGGTTGTTTTATGTTCGTCTTTACAATAAAAGTATTTTGTGGCGCATTGGTATTCATTATTCTCCTTAGAAGGTTCTTTAAGATGACAATCCCGTGCATAGTTGAAACACTTTTGTTTTCCATTTAGGGTTGCGATCTCTAAAATTTGGAAATCAGGAAAAGACGCGTGAAAACTCCGGATTTTAGAGCCCAGAACCCGGACAAGTCAACAGGTTTAATAAAAAATAGTTAAAAAAATCACCTTTTTATTTATTTTTAGACCTTAAAATTAAATTTAGTCATCTTTTTTTATCATTTTAAATGTACCTAAAAAACAGAATCCTATTACAGATTGTCAAAAATTGTTTAAATAACCAGTTAGAATTTTTTTATTCTTAATATAAAACACAAATTATTGATATATTTTGTTATGAAAACATAACTTTATTAAAATATTAAACCTAACAAAATTCAATTAAATTTTAAAACAAAAATCTTAAAAGTTACTGAATTATTTGAATTTTAAGGTAAACTTTGCCACTTTGAAACAGTTTTTTTCCATTCGGTTTTTAATGGTTTAAAAATGCTCACATCTGCAGGTTGCAGAATGTGTGTCGTATTCGGGGATAAAGGATACAAAATGGGTACGTTCACCCGACATCAGCAGCTATTTGTAAGCACAAAGCGGTTCAGCGGAGAAACGATCCAGCAGCAGCCTTAATTATTTTTGTATGTTTATACACCGATACAGTAATTTGTGTTTAAAATTTCAATGGAAAACGCTCAACGATTGATTTTGTTGGAACTAATGGATGATGAGCTTAATTTTAACCTAATAGGCGGAGCTATTGAAAATTTGGTACAGCCAGTCAAAATTGTGGGGCCTGAAAGAGTGAATCCTGTCCGTAATGAGGACTACTTTGAAAATGACATACCAAATTATACACTGGATCATTTCCTTAATCACTTTAGGATGTCCAGAGGAACATTCCAGGTAAAATGCCCATTTAATGATTTTAATTTATTAAACTAAATTTATGGTTAATTTAAAATAATTCATAACAAAAAATAACTCCTATTTCAGAACCTGTTTAACAGACTACAGCAGAGAGAAGAAATCATTCATGAAAGGGTTCATTTTGAAAAGAAATTACTTTTCACAATATAGATGTTGTCAAAACCTGAAAGTTTTCTGTCAGCTGGGGATCGATTTAATTTAGCTAAAAGTTCAAGCCATCTAGTATTTTTTTTATGTTGTGAACCTTATCACAAGCTTAAGATACCAGTTTATTATGTGGCCAGAAGAACACGAAAGACAGCGTATAAGTAGAACCTTACAAGCAAAATCAGGTAAAAATTTTATTATTTTACAGTAAATAAATAGTTTAACTGATTTGTTATTTAACTTTTAATTTGGTATATAAATTTTGTTTGATGCTAATTAAACTCGATTTATTTAATTTTAGGTATTCCTGGAATTTTAGGTGCAATAGATGGTTGTCATATTCCTATCAAATGCCCACCTCATAACGCAGTTGATTATTACAATCGAAATAATTATCATTCGATAATATTGCAAGCAGTCTGCAATGACAGAAAGGAGTTTATTAATATTTTTGTTGGATCACCAGGACGAATACATGATGCAAGAGTTTTTAGGAATAGTGACTTGTTTGCTCTACTTACAGGAGATAATCCTCCCATATACGAAAATGATCATCTTCTTGGAGATTCTGCCTATCCTCTGCTTCCATATCTTTTAAAGCCCTATAGAGATAATGGCCATTTAAATAATACCCAAACAAGATTTAATACTCGAATGAGTTCTGTTCCATCAATAATTGAACAAGCTTTTGGACTGTTAAAGTGCATGTTTCGTCGATTATCTAGATATGGCTAGGATAGACCTTATACCTTCAGTAGTAGCAGCTGCTTGTGTATTACACAATTTTATCATCTCTCACGAAGGTATTATACCATTTGAAGATGAAAATGAGTTTGTTGGGGTACAAGAAGATAACGAAGGATATCAAAACGATGATGACAATGTTGCTGGAAATGTGGCTCAACGTAAACGGGATTAGATTGCATTGTTACTTCATTAATATAATTATAAAATGTGTATTTAATAAATTGTGGCTTAGAAACTAAGGTAGAGATTTTTTTTGGCAGTTACATTAATAAAAATACAAAATAATATAATAATATTTTAATATTTATGAAATACAATACATTAAATGTACTAAAAACTAAAATAACTATTTTTCTTGGCTTTGTAACCCTTGCCTAAGCATCTCATTTTTTTTCTTTTTGTAGCTTATTACTTTCCTCAATACTCTTCCTTATTTTTTTCAACTCCGTTTATTTCTCTTGTTGGCTTGGTTTGCCCTTCCACCTGAAGTTGTAGGTGTATTCTCTCTTAGAGATTTGCTTCTGAGAAGTCCTAGAGGTGGCCTCAATAATGGCGATATACATTTCAAAATATTCATATCTCCATCACTGCTATTACTATTAGTACTAGTAGCAGTGTGACTATCACTATTACTAGTATTAATAGATAACTCTCTAGACAAATCCTTGTTATCTATTTTTGTTGAGGATAAAATAGACGTGGGCAAGTTAACAGTTCTATCCTCCTGAAACATGTCCATAAAAATGTTATAATATTCCCATTGAATTCTTCCTTTCCCAGTTGTTTTTTTTTATGAGCTATTTCCTCCCAAAGGGTCCTTTTTTTAATTTTTGTGTTCCCAAATCTTTGGATTTTGCTCCGGTATTCATCTAGCAGCAAAAGTGTGCTCTGATGAGTCCACAAAAACTTTCCATTTCCATTATCAAAAAAAAAAAAGAGAAAAAAAATTGACTTAATGTTAATAGCAACTACCTGGCAAATTAATTTATCCCGTTATGAAAGTACCAGGCCTCAGTCACGAATAAGACAACTCACTTCCATTATTTGGATCATTATTCTGATCATCAATGAGTTCAGGCTCAGCTTCAGGTATATTTGCTTCATCCAAAGGAAGTCCTTTGTTAGGCTCTATTACCTGAAATGTTCTTCTAACCTCTTCGGTGAGGACCACATAATCACAAGTCTGAACTAAAAATAAAAATTACTTCTTTAATGCTTGCTATCTACCATTTACTTACACTAATTGATACAAATTAAATCTAGGAAATTCGCTTACATTTATCATAAACTTAAATTAAGAACTATTTTACATACCTGTATTATTCCATAATATTATTTTATTATTTTCAATTATTGGGCGTTGATTTTCATTGTTTAAAACCAGACAATATTCGGTTATTATTCTTTGAATAAAAGGAAAATTAAAAAAGCTTGTACAAATTAAAAACACAAAACGTTAAAAAATCCAAACAAAATTTCAAGATCTGCGCAAGTCCAAATAAATGCTGGGTTGGGTTAGCATAAATCAAGACCGCTTCGTAAATTGGTCATCTGCTAACTTTCAGCAGCTTGTCAACCGGTCGGGTGAACGCGACCGCTTACTAAGCAACTCAGCCGCTGACGTCGGCTGAACGTACCCAATTATTCCGTTCTGATGACAAAATTCGCTTAGTTGCATAGTCATGTGGCTTTTGCGTCCGTTTATTAGTAGCAAGATGGGTCTTTTTAATTCATTTGGAGCAATCCATTCATTGAAGTCATTTGCAATGAACTCAAAAAACATATCTGCCTTCATCCATCCACTATCAGACCTACCTAGTACCCAATTAGGGGGCATGTTGTCAACTAGTGCTTTTGTTTGTCTAACGTACGGAAAAAGAATTAATGGTGGGCATACTTTTCCACTTGCTGTAAATACTAATAGCACAGTTATATTATCTTTCTCGTTCCCCATTTTAACTGAATATAAATTTTTAAATCCCCGTGGAACCAAAACTTTTCCTGTCTTAGGACAAAGAGAAAATCCAGCTTCATCCTCGTTCAAAATTGTATTGGGATCATTTAAGATGTCCTCATTTCCAGTTTCAGTAAAAAAAAATTAAATCGCGAAACCAAGCTCTAATGCTTTCCTTGGTCACTACAGCACGAGCCTTGTTTACTCCTTCAGCTTCTCTAACAGAAATAATAGGATGTCGCTTTAAAAAATGTTGGTACCATTTTTGGCCGGGTTTCCCATCTTTAAATAGTTTTTCTTTTTCGGTGTTTTTAACAATTGTTGTTTTCAACAGGTCAGTTTTTTTAATGCGAAACCCGCACTTGGCTAATCCAATTATCCAATCTTCTAGTTTTTTTTCGCCGTTGATGGTTAAAACTGGTTGCGGGCCAGTTTTCATGGGAATGTTTGGAGTTTTCCCCGACTTGTGGTTTTAAAGGGTGGTTTTTGGAATCCCAAATTGCTTCGAAGCCGCCTTTACTGACATATGTCCTTCTTGGATTTGAAGTAAAGTCTGTCTGAGACTCTCTTCAATATACTGAAAGGTTATTCTTTAATTTTCCTTTTTTTTTTCTAAGCCTATTATTTGTAGCCCGCATTTTTAGGTTTTTGTGTGGCATAACTGCCAGTAAAAAAAACGTTTTACTAAGTATGTTCGAAAAGAGGTCCCGTTCTCGTACTTGATTCTTAACGTATTGAATATGGTGGTCGAAAACCAGATGTACTTATTTCTTTTTCCGACCACCCCACCGTAATTTTTAAATCTGGCGCGAATTGAATGTACGAAAACCGGATAGTAGATTCTCCGTTTATTATTCGATATAGTGGAAAATAAAGTACGATATATTTGGCACATATAACGATAGAAAAAGATAAAATGCGTATATATTTTATTGCTGGTTTTCGACCGCCCCGGATAATATAGACCAAGTACAGAAAATTGCTTTAATATTACAAATTAATAAGCTACTTACTATTACTATGTGAGTATGCCACTAACACTTAACAACATGCGACCGCTTTGATAATCTCGAGGATCAAAAATCGCCAACGCGTTTTTTAATTCGTAACTTTGCCGTAAATCGTTAAAAATGGGACTTGTTGCGGGAGAATGTCAATCCAGCACAGTGGCGGGTCAAGTTTTTTCTAATGGTTAATAACTTTCTTATTTTTTAATTTTTTTCGTGGAAGTGGTCAAAAACAGGATGTGGTCGGATAATCGGCACCACCTTATTTATTTCTTAAAAAAACATTAGGTAAGTAAGTCATAATTAAGTCTTCCTAAAAATTACTACAAATGTATTTCGCAAATAAATTGTTTTATTTTTGGAAGCACTCCTACGCATTCTGTGCAACACCACAATTGACAGTTTTGTCATCGAATCCAGGATTCCCGAGATCGGGATTGGGAGTATAAAGAATTGCAATAAATGCAAGAGGGATCATCATCGTCGAAGTCTAAAGCACTAAAAGGATTCTCTTCTTCGTCACTATCCATAAATCAACTCTTCTTTTAACCTTTCTTACTGACTTTCTTCGCTAGTTAAATGAGGAGTTCGAGGAAGTATGTTTTAAAAAACTTTTATTTACTGAAAAAGGCCTAAACTTAACTTAATAACTTATAATATTATACTAAAACTAAGGTGAACAATTAATACCGAACAGCATAAAGCTTTGACACGAAATTAATGTTACCGAACTAATTACATGATTGCTTTTATAATATAAAATATACATAGTCAGCAGTTATATAGTTATAATTTATATGGTAAACAGTTATTCTGTGTTAAGGGATATTACTCCTCCACCCTGAGTTCTTTCAACGTCCTCGTTGATGATTTTCTCGAGTTTTTTAATGGGTATGGTTTTTAAGAGTTTATGCTTCCTCCACTGATATATAACAATACTTAATCTACATACAAAAATAATTCTTATAATTAAAAATATAAAATAGTAATGTGTTTGTGGCTGGAGGGTTAGATTTTCGAATTTAATCGGTTCTGTTGGGTCTTCCAGGTGTCTGATTTGGAGATTTATAAAAAAATTAGTTTGCTTAAGAATTTTTGCCTCTGGATATGTGGTTGAAATATTGTTTATTACTAAAGACTATTTTCTTTGGTTGACGATGACGTCACAATGGCTTTGAATAAGGGAGCAGCCTTGAAGGGTTTCTTTTTGAAATTGAAAGCAGTCTTCATAGACAGTTTCTGATATCTTTGTGCATAACATCAAAGAGTTTTTGTAAGTTAGGTTGTGCACCTGGTAATTATTTTGTACAGTAGCGTACTGACAATAAGGAACAGCTGTTAACAAGTGGACTAGAGCATATCCATCTTGAATTTATCTCTTTACAATTTTTGTACCATAATTCGTTACAGTAATATTTACTAGGGCTAATTAAAATTTTTGACTCATTACTTAGTATAGGATATACAATTTTTAAGTTACATAAGTTTCGTTCAAAAATTGGTATTTTGATTGCGAGAATTGCCATTCCATTTAATATTAGGAGACCGGTTTTGCAAATTAAAGTTAACTCTGATATATGTTTTATTGACCATAGGGCGTTTTTAGGATAATGTATATTTAAATATTACCAAATTTCGTTAATTTCTTCAAGACAAAATATCTCAAGATCTAAAGTTTCTAAATGTGCAAATGAGAAAATTCTTAACAGTTTTTCCAAAAATTGATTAAATTGTTTATTTATAATGATAAGATTAAATTATTTCGTTATTTGTAATGATAAGATTAAATTTATTTCGTTATTTGATTTTGAAAGTTCAGGTCTAATGGTCTTTGAGTTTTGATTTATAATGTTTATGTTATCTTCAAATTTATTCATAATATTACCTGCGAATGAACTAAGGTCATTAATCTTATGCATCGAATTTAGTTGATTATGCTTTAAAATTTCCAAGTTTTGTGTAATCATTTCTAAGTCATTAGCGTCTAGGTTACCAGTAATAAATTTTGGTACACACTGAGAAGGTTTATTAACCCTCGTTTCTTACGATTATTTAATTCGTAAACATTTAACTTTGCGTATGTGTCGTAAGTGTTATTTAATGCTTTGAATACATGAAAAAATTGTTTTTTTGTGAAATTATTGTTTTGCTTGTTCACCATAGGTTCTAAAATTAAAATATTACTTAATAATTGAGACAATGTAAATTTTACATGAAAAATATTAAATGAAATATATGTATGTATATAATATCTATAACTAATGAGGGTGATATTTCTTCTATATAAAAACCATTATTAGGGAGCTTGTACACTTAAAGTGCTTGGGCCTGGAGTGTCAGGGTCAGGATCGGGAGGCTGAAAAGGAATAGGATTTTTTCTAAGTGTCTTGATCTTTTGTATATGTGTAGCTATGGGTTTTTTTCTTAGAAATACCTAGTATTTTTTTTTTATTAACAGACGTGACTTTTGTCGGGATGTACTGTGGGTTCATTTTATTTCTAAGCGTGTTTTTCTTATATATTGTTTGACCGTTGTCTATATTGGAAGGTTCTTCAGGGTTTTTGTTTTGTTTCTGAGTATTTTGGGATTGTTTGCGATAGGTTGTCTTATAGATATATTCATAAAAGGGCAAAAGTTCCTTTTTTCCTTTTTTCATTATATCGTTCGAAAAGTGTCAAATCGTTGTTTATATTAGATTCATTTAGATATGGTCCATATAGAATAGAAAAGAGGGGAATGTCCAGTAATCGAGTGAATACTTTGATTATAGATAAGGACGGCGGATATCATGAGATTTTGGGGAGTTTCTTCTGGGTTTTGCGTTTTTAGGATTCTTAATTTTTCGAGAGAAGTGTAGAGTGGAGTCTTTCCACGGGCTGTTTGAAGAGGAGTTTCCTGGGGTTGTATAATGTATTTCAATGCCAAAAAGTTGACAAAATTCTTTCATTAGATTATTTTTAAATTCTTTGGCTTGGTCAAATACTAATTTTTGGGGTGTATTGTGATGGGAAAAGAAGTGTCTTAGTTTACTTAAAATGGTGACAGCATTTTTATCGGGGATAAAATAAGCTTGGGCATATTTGGAGAAAGAATCTATTATGGTAAGGAACTGGCAATTTGAAAATTGAAATATGTCAAGATGTATAGTCTTAAAATGTTTTTCGGCTAGTAAGGGGTCTTTGTATGCAATATTATAGGGGTGTCTTTCGTATTTATTTTGTAGGCATATTTCGCATTTATTTATGAAACTTGTAATATAATCTCTTAATTTAGGCCAATAGTACTTTTGTTTTATATGGTTATATGATTCTGTAATGCTATTATGTGTATTTTGGTGGTAATTTAAGATTATTTCTTTTTGTTGTTCGGGGTTGGTTACGTCCATTAAATAAGTGTTTGAAAATATTAACTTTGGGTTTGTATTTAAGTTTGCCGAGATTAATCGTTCAAATTCTATCTTTAGTTCTGAACTGTCAACTGGGTCAGTGGTTTCGTTAGTATTAAGTTGTATACGAGACAGAACGTCTGCTACAACATTATCTTTGCCTTTTTTGTATTTTATTTCAAAGTTAAATTCCTCTAATTTAAGTCTCCATCGGATTAGGCGGGAATTGGGTTCTTTAATTTTGGAAAGCCATACTAGGGGATTATGGTCACATTCTATTAGGAATTTTTGACCCCAAAAGTAGCAGCGACAATGTTTTGTAGAATCGACAATTGAAAGCAACTCTTTCTCGATAGTCGAAAAATGTTTCTCTGCAGAATTAAGGGTGCGAGAATAAAAGGCAATTGGCTGGTCATTTTGGGATAAAACACTGCCTATACTTATATTGCTGGCATCTGTTGTCAGTTTGAATGGTTTGGAGAAAGGGGTATTGTAAAACAGGGGAATTGGTTATGAGTTCTTTGCATTTTAAAAAGGCTTCTTGGAATTCTTGATTGCCAATATTATTTTTACTGTTTTTTCGAAGACATTTTGTTATAGAAAATGTTATTTTTGAGAAGTTTTTAATAAATCGGCGGTAGTAGCCTACTAAGCCTAGGAAAGCTTTTATTTCCTTTTGTGTTTTGGGCATAGGGTATCTTTGGATGGCTTTAATTTTTGAAGGGTTTGTCTTTATTCCTTCTGGAGTAATGATGTGCCCAAGGAATGCAACTTCTTTGCACAAGAATTCTGATTTTTCGGGTTGGATTTTAAGATTAACTTTCTTTAATTTTTTGAAGATTATTCGGATATGGTCTATGTGTTCTGACAAGGATTTTGAGAAGATAACTACGTCATCCATATAGACGAAACAAAATTTATAGAGTCGCAAAATTTCATCCATCATTCTTTGGAATCTCGCGGGACCGTTACGGAGACCAAAAGGCATGCGCAAATATTCATAATGGCCGTTGTTGACTATGAAAGCTGTTTTTTTGATGGAACATAATACTCTTGAACTCATGACAAAGGGGTAAAATTTTTTATTTTTCTAGTGGAGTAAGGTGGTCGAGTCTTAGAAGTTTTCGGGGGTTTAATTTTTCTGGCATGTTAAAAAAGGGTCGAGCAATTCGGAATGGTCCTGGGGAATAACCTTTACTCTTTGGTGAAAGTTAATATTGACATTGGGTGCTGGATTGGGTATTTTGCAGAAGCCGTTTTTTTTCTTCGATAAGTGAGTCCGGAATTATGTGTTCTGCTACTAAAAATGGGGGAAAAATGGCTGTACCTTTTCGTAATTAACGGGAATAACAAAAGGGAAAATTTTTATTGAAATTTTGACAGGTTGTGTTAATGGTTTATTATAGGCAAAAGGGGAAAAAGGTATTCTAATATTCTGTTAGGTTAGTGTTTTTTTTTTCATATTAATTAAGGCATTTAGATTTTTTAAGTCCGTTTTACCTTTTTCGTAATTAACGGGAATAACAAGGAAATTATTATTGAAATTTTTGACAGGTTGTGTTAATGGTTTATTATAGGCAAGGGAAAATGGTATTCTAATATCCTGTTAGGTTAGTGTTTTATTTTCATAGTTAATTAAGGCATTTAGATTTTTTAAGTCGGTGTACCTTTTTCGTAATTAACGGGAATAACAAGGAAATTATTATTGAAATTTTTGACAGGTTGTGTTAATGGTTTATTATAGGCAAGGGAAAATGGTATTCTAATATCCCGTTAGGTTAGTGTTTTATTTTCATAGTTAATTAAGGCATTTAGATTTTTTAAGTCGGTGTACCTTTTTCGTAATTAACGGGAATAACAAGGAAATTATTATTGAAATTTTTGACAGGTTGTGTTAATGGTTTATTATAGGCAAGGGAAAATGGTATTCTAATATCCTGTTAGGTTAGTGTTTTATTTTCATAGTTAATTAAGGCATTTAGATTTTTTAAGTCTTTAGTACCTATAAGTGCGTCAAAGTGTGCCAATTTAAAACACGTAGTTTAAAAATTTGGTTAACACCTAATTCTTCTAAGAGGGGAATTTTAAGATTTTTATTTTCCTTATAAGTTTGTTTACACGCAGTAACTTTAAACGGTTCGTAAAATAGATTTTCGGGATATAAGTTGGCTATTTTTGGGGAAATAATTGAGTCGGATGCGCCGGAGTCGATTAGTACTGTAATTTGTTTTTCCGGAAGGAAAAAATATGGTAGCTCGATTTTTTGGGCAATGTTATTTAGGTTAAATCGGAGGCTACGTTGGGAAAATTTTCAAAATTTTCTTGGGCATTCTCAGGATTTTGTTCAAGGATTGGAGTTAATTTCTATATTAGACAATTCTTGAGAGACGAAATTTCTGGGCCCTGTAGCTTAAAAAAAGTTTAGATAGTTTGTTACAGGTTGTCTCTGCTGTTGCATTCGGGAAGGTCCGGCAGTAGAGGTTGACATGGGAACAGGGGCGTTATATTGAGAGGGTCGGTACTGTGCGGGTGCAGGTTTTGATTGTTTACCAAAAACCTGGGCATTTGTAGGGTAATGCCTTTGGACTGGGAAATGGTCTGGAATTATTGGCACGAGTGGGGAATAGTAGTGGTTGCATAGGGGGTTGGGAATGGAATGGCTTACTAACTCTATTAAAATTATAATTATTATTATTTTTCCTATTGTTATTATGTTGCAGCAAAGTTGAATAATTATTAGCAAAATTTACTTGCGATTCTATCATATTGTAATTTACTACACAATTAAAAGCATCGCCAAGAGTTTTTGGATGCTGGATCATTGACATGGTTTTTAAAGTTTGAGGCGAGTTTGCAGTTAAAATAAGAACGGAAGTAATTTCTATTTGGCTAATTAAAGTTTGTTTAGAGTTTTCCTCAATTACTTCGGCTTGGATTTTTGAAATAATTCTTTGAACAAATGTTTTAAGTCTGTCTACAAATTCTAAAATATTTTCGTTCTTATTAATTTTTATATATTGCAATTGTTGCATTAAAATTTGATAGGTAATTGGATCGCCAAATTTATTTCTTAAAGCTAATTTAATAGAAGACCAGGTGTCTAAATCTGTCGAAATAAGTAGAAAATTAAGGGATTATCAACTTTTTGACTTTATGGCTCTAAGAAATTCTTTTCATCTTCGCCGTTGCCATATATAATGCATAAAATTCATCAATTGATAAAATAAAACTTTCTAAATGTTCTTGTTGCAGAAAAGTACGTAAAGAGAAGAATGAAATCTTAGGTTTCCCTTTTTTATCGTTATCTAAACTTAAATTTCCTAACAAAATTTTCTAACTCTTCTTGAGCGCTTGGAGTTAAAATTGTATCAAACTTCTGAATCACTGTCAGAATTTTCTCTTTTATCCCCCCAAAAATTTTTAAAGCGCCCTATTTTTGAAAATTTTTTAAACGATCAGACAAAATGGGAAATTTAACAATCACCCCAATACAATCAAGGATGAATCCATAAAGCTTGTATCGCAGAGGTGCACAACCAAAGGACTTTCTATAAAGTGGTTGAATTGCTGAGATCTGGGGTTGATCTTCGTCGGAGGTTTGAAACTGAATTTACGGCGTCGCTGACAACACTTAATGACTTGCGTTTCCCAAATTTCCCAATTTCTTCCCCTATCCTTAAAGGGAACGCGGGGGGGTATTCTCACCTTGTGCTTCAAGTAATCCCTTGGGAACTTAGGGCACGGGCGCCTCACTTTGCAAGACAAGTCGAAAAGGGCTTTAAGTTCAGATAATGCGTTAAAGATTTAAAAATCACTTTCGTACAACAAAAACCCATAAAGGACGTATCCCTTTTCCTGTTGCAGCAATTAAATGGGAGTTCGACAAATATGTTTTAAAAAATTTTTTTACTAAAAAAAACCTAAACAACAATAACATAATATTATTCTAAAACTGAGGTGAACAATTAATACGAACAGCATAAAACTTTGCAATTGTTACCGAACTAATTACATGATTGCTTTTATAACATAAAATATACATAGTCAGCAGTTATATAGTTATAATTTATATGGTAAACAGTTATTCTATGTTAAGGGATATTACTTGCTCTTTTTCTCTTATTTCGTTTTCTTTTTCTTGCAGTAATGAAATTTATGGAGTTGAATTTATAATACCTTGAGAGCATTTCTTTTTTTTTTTAAAAAGGGGTTTTTCCCCGCTTGTTGCGTTGGAGATAATTCTCCTATGAATGTTTTCGCTATTTGGCTTAAAGAAGTATCATAGTTACCATCATCGTGAAAAATTCTCCTTCCTTCTTGTGAAATCAAGCATTCGGGTATAACAGAGATACGTGAGCATGAAGGAGCCATAGTATCAGCACTGACCACAACTTTGACAGGAGCTAGAACTTCGGCATTGGTCGGAACTTCAGCACTGACAGAAACTTCGGAGTTGTCTGGATTTTTGCCGTTGTCTGATGGAACTTCGGTATTAACTGGAACATCTGTTCTTTTAGCTGCTTTATACATCCAGTCTGGAAAAATATCCTTGTTATAAGGGCTTATCCCTGTTTTGGCAAATCCATTTTGACCACTGGAGACGCTAGCTGCCTTGGAGTACGCTTCATTAAATAACTGTCCAACTTGATAATGAGTAATTCCACGCCCTGGATGAGTAGATTACCATCTTCGCACTGCTTGGTTATAATAACTACTTAAAGGTCCGTACACTGCCATATCGAACGGCTGCACTCTATGAGTGCAGTGCGGAGGAAAGCAGAACATAATAATTTGATGCTGTTTTGCAAATTCTATATAAGACTTGCAACTGCTTATGACTGCCATGACCGTCTAATAGTAAAAGAATTTTCCGATCTGGGCCTGGATTAGTATATTTTACAAAACGCTTAACAAGTAAAGCGTCTCCTTTTAAATGTAGCCTTTTTCCTATGCAAACTCCACTGAACCTGTCGGTGCTTTATCCAGTAACTCAGCTTTCATGTTCTTCCTAGGGAAGATTAAGGCGGGTGGAACAAAATTCCCTATTGCGTTCATGCAGCAGACTATGGTAAAATGTTGTCCCCTTTCAGCAGCAGTGTTCCTACTTGTTTTCTGCCTTTTGTTGCCAGAATTTTCTCTGTTCTGGATTGCACCGTAGAGAGTCCTGATTCATCAACATTATATATTTGAGACTGACATAAATTTAAATTCATTTAAAAACACTTTCTAGTTTAATAAAATATGCTGAAATTTGTGCCTTGTGAAAAGCCTGTGCCCTGGCTAATGAAGTTGCTTCCGGGGTTCTAACACTTATTGATGAATTCCTTTTTAAAACACCTTATAATCAATCCCATCCCGCCATTTTTAGTTCTTTATTGAATCTATGTTTTAAATTTAGTTTCGTGGCCAGTTGATAGGCTAACTTTTTTTAGGTCAGTAAAATTAAGACCAAAAACGCCCTCTAGAGTTTTGAAAATGCTCAACCAATTCTGATTCAATTTCTGATCCAACACTGGTAAACTTCCTCCCAAAATCCGACACTATTTCCTTTCAAAACTTTGCTATTTCCTGCTACTCGTCTCCTCAGTGTATTTTTAGGAACATTAAAAGTTTTCGATACCTTAAGCCATCCCATTTCTTTAGAGACAATAGCTTGGATAGCCCTCTGCATATCTTCAGGTGACCATGATTGGCGGCCTTTTTGACTCGACGTAGATGAAATTCATCCTTCGTCTAAAAAAAAACAATTTATTTTTACACACAAAGAAACGCACGGATGTTTAAACACGTATTCTGTGTCGTAAAACATACTTCACTTGAACTATATCTCGGGCATAGTGTCATTATATCCGAGACTCTCCTATGCCATCATATCCGAAATATATGTGATTTAACAAACCACAACTGACAAGAAACTCAGAAATTTACAATCTAAATCAAGATGTTGTTGTGAGGTTAGAATATCACTTTATGTATATACCACAAGATTTTTTATTTTATTTTTATTCTTAAACCAAAAAAAAAAGTTTCTACTTACCATCAAATAAATTTTTTCGCACCAAAAACACGTGTTTATATTTTTTTCGCACAAAATTGATTCTACGTTCACTATATGCAGAAACAGTAAGTGTACTGACGTTATGCATTGTTGGTTGCCCACAACAGCATTCTAAGATTATTACCAATTGAGAAAATTCGTGTGTGCCATCATAGCCAGTATGCCATCATAACCTGATTTCCCCTACTTTCTCTGCAGTAATGAGACTACACGTGGGAAACGACTAATATGTTCTTCAATTTTTTCTCTTAAAATAGCGTCACGGTTAACTTAAGCGTCGCAGCGACCTCCACGTTGGTCTCTTTGTATTACTCCAGTGGTTTGAACCTTCTTTAATGATGTTCGCATCATCTTCTCGTCTCGGATACCTCCAGTGCATTTAAAAATAATGTGCGACAAACTTTACACCTTTTGTTTTCTATGGGCAGATAGAATACATTCGTAAATTTGCGTCTAGATTCTGCCTTCGTAGTTTTTTTGTTTAGTTTCAAGTTGTTCAGTAAAACGGAAAATGTATTCTCTCTGTAGTTGCAAGTCTCCAAGTTCATAAAAGTCGGAAAATATTTTTAACGCACGTTTTCCGTAAATAAGAAACACTGTCTGTTAAATAACTTTTTACACACCTCTGTATTACATACTTCACCCATAATTTTCTTAGGCACTTTTTTTTTTGTTACTGGAGTAAAGTATTCTTCCCCTTGATTCCGCAATACTTTCGCTTCTTTTATTTTATCTTTTTTAGATACTTTTTCAACGTCAACTTCCCTCGGCGCACCATCCATATATAATTCTTTTGGTTGCGGACCCAATTTGCGTTTTTTGGAATTCTTTGTCTTTTTTTAGCGCTATCCGTAATTATTCTTGTCGCTGTGATCACAGTTTATATTAAGATGTTTATCGCAATTTGTAGGTGCTTCTAAAAAGTGATTCCAGCAAAGCAATATATTGCAACTAAAGCACCATGAAACTACCTTCTTTTATGTTTTGGAAATTTGTGTGTTTAAATATAATCGGGGTCTTTAGGATCGGAAATTTTTATATGAGCGTAAACGTCTTCGTCAGATGTACAAAAATCAAGATGTTGTGTGGCCGGTTGCTTATTTTCAAGAAACCCGCGTTTTTTGGGATTCTCTTTTTCAGCAGTATCCACATTCCAAAAAATTTTGTTGTTATTATCGGAGTTTATATTAATATGTTTGTCGCAGTTTGTATTTTCTTCCGAGAAGTCATCCCAGAAAAGCAATATATAGCAGCGGAAGCACGATGCCCATACCTCTTGTTTGCATTTTGGAACCTCGCATGTCATTGTTTAAGCATGGTAAACGTCTTGGTCAGATCTACAAACATTTAGATTTTGTGTAGCAGGAACCTTTATAGGACTTTCGTTGCTTATACCATCATCTATCGCAGAACCAGTTTTGGAATTTGGTTTTTTATTCTCAGCAAACTCACATTTTGTTAAAACATTATGCTTTTGACGTTTCGTATTTTTTGCTGCTACAGAGAGTGGTTCATCTTCACTATCTTCACCGGCCAAACCTGCTAATTCCTCATTATTATCAGTACTTACAGTGCGATTATTGTTCCGTAATACCACCTCCGATTGTACAACATTTTGCCAACTGCAAATTTTGCATTCTTCTTTACTGTCTTTAACTCGCTGGTGTGACACAGTTTATGGTTTTGTCCCTCCACCTGACTATTACATCCATCACTAAAATGAAGATAAACAAATTAATGTTATCCTCTTCTACCCTTAACTAAACTGCTAATCAAAAAAAAAAAAAAAAAATCGAAAAATGAAAATTTCAGCATCAAATTCTTGAATTTCTCGACGGCATTAATTTTATGGAGCACCCCATTACACGACTTTGCCCCCATATTTAAACTTTGCTGTACCTGTTACGGTTCTCGAGAACCCAATAGTCCTCGAAATTGTAAGACCCTGTATATCGAATAATAATTTCAAAAGGGCACTTATCAAAACACAAAAATAATCATCCCAAGACCCAAAGTACAAATTGGCACAATCATTTTAACAGAGTTAACCTAATTTTTAACAAAGTTCTGTTTACATTATTTGCGATAAATCCCGTATATAGCCATTTTATGATACCCAGGAAGAAAGACTGAAAAAAAAACCTCTAATATAATGTAATATTATACATTTATAATAAATATATCCATTTCAATTTGCGAGTGGTTTAGATGATATTGCCAACGGTTAACATCGAATTTTGGCATATGCCAGGCATTAAAAAAAAGACTTTATGTAGGTATGTGTAGCGTTGGAATATTAAAACCCTGTATTGTAATGCTGTTTACTCTCTTGGTTTACCACTTTGTACTTAGTATTACTGTGCATCTATCACTGAATGAGGTTAAAAACAAATGTTATTCTTTTTAACACTCAACTATTAACTCAAACATACCTATTTATGTGTATAAACTAGAATCACAGACTAAAATCTAAACCAACACAGCGTTAATCTGTGTTTAAACCTTAAATTGCCTAGTAAAGCAAAATTAACACACAACAGTTGACAATTTGTAAGTTATGCAATATTACGGCATACAGTTCAAAGCAGTTAATGCGCCATCTATTACAGAGTTAAGTAGATGGATCATTTTGAGATACGCCCGTTTTGGCTAATATTATTTCAAACATATTACCACCAGTTGCGGATCTAGGATGAAGTCAAGGGGGGGGCTTCATGGGCGATAACTAAAAAAAGACTACGAAAACTTTACTAGCAGGCAGCAAAAACATTTTTATTTCATATTTATATTATTACATAAATATAAAAAGCAGAAACGGAAACATTAAACATAAAAACAAGAACAAGCTTATACATAGTTTATTCCCAGTTTGCCAATTGTAGACGACGAGGCTTCTTCTTAGCAAAAGTATTAACCACGTCATTAATGTCAATCTCTCGTGACGAATTTATATTAGCGAGTGCCAGTCCATTCAGCCTTACCTCGCTCATGGTACTCCTGAGATAAGTTTTAAGCCTCCTCAAAACCGAAAAACTTCTTTCCGCAGGCAAAACAATAAATATTTCAAGCAATACTCTTATATTTGGAAAAAACATCAAATCACATTTTCTTAGTACATCAAGAGCAGTTTTTGGAAGATTTTGTTGCGCCTGCCACTTCTGCCTTCAAATTTTTAGTTTAGAAGTTAATTCCGTAATTGATCCTGGCATATCTGAGTCGTATATCGCAGAAGCTTCTAGTATTTTTGCACCATCATATTTGTTGAAGTGTGCTGGAATGAGGCCTTTAAGAGCTATAACACTGCATATACCCTCAAACCGGGATGTAATCTGGGCAATTATATGATTAACAAATGGAATAAAAATACTGCTTCTGTAATAATCCTCTGCTCTCGATATATTAGCATTGTCCCTCTGAGTTTGACGTTTGCATATTCGAGGCATAGAAATTATCGTTCCAATTTCACTGGCTGATTTACTTGCACGGTTATATATTGAATAAAATTCCGAATCAGCCTGAGTCCCCATATTTTGAAAAATCAATTTGATATTATTGGCGTATGATAAAGCAGTCAAAAGATCTTGGTCAACACTCTGTAAACATTTACTTAGAGTTAAAGTATGAGATAGGCAATAAGCAGCTACTTCCATTGAAATAATAAAATCGCTTCGTTTTACCGAGAAGCTAAACATGGCAGCTTTTTTTTTTATTGTATCTATCCCAAAGTGGTCTAGATATTTGACAATGTAAAATACATTGTAGCCGTATCCACTTCCTCCTTAGCGGTACCTGGTATCCGTCATTCGGTTCCAGCGGCTCCAGTTCGTGTGCGGAGCCCTGTAGTACGCGTGTAACCAGTCCATTGACCACCATCTTTGGAACCCCTAGTGTTTTTAGGTCATTTGCAGACTCCTCCAAAACGATCCCCCTCCATGTAATTGTACACGTTGTAAATTTTAGATCGTCAACGTCCATGTCTGTTCTTATTAGTTCCCTTAGGGAGGCATTGTTTTGATAGTAATTGAGTTTCTGTAGGTGCAGTTCATGGAGGTTCCCTGAGGTTTTTACCACCTGGACGTCTACGATGGTTGCCTGTCTTTCCGTTTTTGCCACAAGGTCTGGTTTCCTTAGGCCCTCTCTGGTGTTGTAGTGTGGCTCTATTTTGGTATGTATTCCCTTAGCTTTGAGTGCGTTGGCAATTGTTCTTACTATAGCATCGTGGCGCTTGATCCGCCCGCCATGAGTTCTAAAACAGCCCTGTATTATATGGGCTGCCGTTTCCTGTGCGTTGCATCCAGCCCTGCACCGCACGTCCTGGGTCTGTCGACGCTGTCCCCTTGTCACCCTCATGCGGGTTGGAATGCAGTTGATCCTTGTGTGAACGTACTGTACGTAGTCCTTTCCAGGGATGGCCAAGTGGCCAGCGTCGACCCACCAAGTACTCGATGAATGTCTGGACGCTTGCTTAAGGTCCTTACCGTCTGCCGCCTCGTAAAGTTGTTTGCTCCACCATTTTTTAACTTTTTCCGCGTTGTTGAGGAATACGCCGTCCTGTTTAGAGCTTTGGTGGCCCAACTTAGCCTGGATTGTACCCATTCCATCCCGAAAACGGTCCTCAGTCGCAGGTCTTCAGGGTGTCTTTTAAATCTGTGATATATCTGAGAGGGGATTTCGGTAACCATTGCTGGAATACCTAGTCCCCCTTGTTTGACCGAAGTGTGGATAAAGGCGTTCGGAACGTCCTGGGGTAGTCGTAGCCATTTCCTCACTGCTGCTCTGACATCCAGGTCTATCTTCTTCAAAACCTTCATAGTAGTCCCAGCGAGGATAAGTCCGTGGTATATCTTGGGCAGGATGAAGGCTCTCAAGATCTTGATCCTTTGCTGGGGTTTTAAAGGGGCTTTCGTTAGTTTGACTATGAAGTCCTTGACGTCGGAGACAGGCTGAGGTGTGAGGCGTGTTCATCTGAGGGATTGGCGTTCCGTCCTGAGTGGTAAAGAGGCTGTTTGTTTGTATTTTGGTCTTTTTCAGTTTTCCGGATGGGATGATAGAGAGTGCAGCGCACTTAGTTGGATTGAGTTGAAGTCCAATCCTCCTCGCTTCTTCTTCCAGCCTGGATAGGTTGTTTTGCATCCCGTTGGCTGTAGACGCAAACAGGATGAGATCATCCGCAAAGGCGATGGTGTTGATATTGGTGTCGCCCATTTTGTATCCAATATCTTCGGACAGCTTCTCCATAATGTCATCGATTAGGAAACAAAAGAGAAGTGTCGACAGAGGATCTCCTTGTCTGATTCCTCGCATTACCTTGAATTGTTGTGAGGCTCTTCCTTTGTGCTCAAACGATGTTGTCGAGTGGCGGTAAGCTTGCAGGATTATGTCGATGAAGGGCTCCGGCATTAGTCTCTTCCTGAGTGCGTTTTTCAGCGCTTGGTGGCTTACACTGTCGTAAGCTTTCGCCATATCTAGGGACATGATGTGTAGCTCTCGTAAGTTTTTGCGCGCGTGGCCGATTGCGGTGGCTAATGTAGCTACGTTGTCTGTACATCCATCCTGGAGGCATCGTTGTCTAGGGTCGATAAGCCGCATCCGCTTGATCCTCTCCGCCCATGTTTTGTGCAGATTCCTAACCACCACCGAGGTTACACTTATCGGCCTCAGGTCTCCGGGTGTTGCGACTATATTTTTCTTCGGGATAAGTACCGTTCTGCTCCTAAGGCGCTGTTGGGTGAAGCCTCCTGTAACAATAACAAGATTGAAGTATATAGCCCTGATGGACGCGGGAACCGCAAACCATTGCCTTGAGGATATACCATCGGGACCCGACGCAGTGTTGTTAGGCAGCCGGGTCGAGATCGCGTCCTCCGTTGTAAGTGGTAGTATTATTGATCTCGTCCTTGACGTGTCAGGTATGGGCAGGGGGTGCCGGTTCCATTGGTACCGAGGGTTGTTGGACGAACTGGCCCCAGAAGTTAAAGATGTCTTCCTCCGAGATTTGGAAGTTGACATCTTCCTGGTCTGACATAATGTGATTTACTGCCCTAGACATGTTTTTCCTGTATGTTTTCTGTAGCCAGTTGTATTGCTCCTTTCTCTTTTGTTTACGTGTTTTTGGTTATTGCTGGATGGTTGGGTGTTGCTCTCTGATGGTGGGTAATTTGGAGGGGAATACTGTTGAGAGCCATACGTCCAATTCCTGGGCTGTTAGATTTTCTCCCTCTAGTACCGTTCTTGCCATCCTCGCTAACAGGTCCGTGTGCCATCCGTTTATGTTGAGAATAATTTGAAGTTGACATCGGATTTCATGGAAGAATGGATCCTTCCACTGGTTGTTTATTGGTTGGGGCATCTCTGGTTGCTACTCGGAGGGATCTGTCTCGTCGTCATCCTGAGAGGACCGGGCTTGGACAGCTTGTAACTTTTCTTCGACCATCTGACGGTAGTCAGGACGCTGCCTGGCTTTCTTAATGGCATCGAGAGTTCTGTTCTGAAAAGTTCTGCTTAAATGTTGATTCATAAATCGGACCTGATCACCGAGCGCCCTTACCTCTGCTGTTGCCAACAGAAGCAATTCTTCCCGGGACCAGGCCGCTTTCTTGGGTAGTGTGATGGCATCGTTATATTGCTGGATGTGCGCATGTCTCATATGTTGTCCGAGTCCAATCCTCGTACGGAATTTACGGTTGCAGTGTCTACATTGTTCACCATCATCATCTCCATCTCGGGGCGGTCCGGGGGGGGGACGGAGTCCTTGTTGGTGAGGGCTGTTGTGTCTGTCCTGGTCCACCATCGTCCTCGCTCTCGTCAAGCGCCGGCTCAGCTGGCAGGTCCTGAGGGGCCAAATCCACGCCAGTCACCACTCTCCTCGAACGAAGGGCGATGGATCGTCTGCTCTTTGGTTGTGGGTCCTTGGTGCTGTGTTGTCCAGGGTTGTCCATTTCACGCTGGGTCGTCATCATAGGGGGCAGTCTGGTGCCTGATGTTCCTGGCTGTGGCTGTTCCATGGGTTCCGCGGCAGGCGTCATGGCCGGGGCGGGAAGTCGTCTTCTAGATCGAAGAGATCCTGCTGGTCCTTCCTGACTTGTCCCAGGCCGCGCACCAGAAGTCACGTGGCGTAGGCTGTGAGCAGGGCCGGCGGTCCGAGGCTTCCGCCGGCTGCCGGAATCACCGGCTTCGGATTTCTCCTTAGTGTTTTGCTTTTTCGGGCCTACTTCATCAAGCCTAAGTGGGCTGGCAACCCACTTAAGCGAATCCTCAAAAGAGGAAAACCAGAGCCCCGTTGGCCAGCAGCCGTGTTTTAATACACGGCTCTGTTTCCGACTCTCACAACGAGGAGGTGGGGATGGTGCATGTTGACTGAGGCAGACCTGGCTGGTCTCGGATACTAGAGCAAAGCTCCGACACCTCAAACGACCGCCAGCGGTACTCGAGTCAACTTAAGAGAGTCAGCAGAGAGCAGAGAGTGAAGCATTGGTATCCTTATCGCGCTCTAGCTCTTTCAAAGTATTTACAATCGGTAAAGAAAGTTGTTGAAACGTAAGAACACTCTCATGTCTCTCTACCCATCGAGTGTCGCAAAGCGCCTTTAACTTGGTTTTATGGGTGTCCTTTGTATTTAAGTCTTGGATAGTTTGTTTCATCAAACTAACACGTTTAGCAGACGCGGACAAGAAGGTGGAAATGGAGCCCAGTATTCTCATCATATTCCTGATTGACGGAATTTCACAACTTTTTGATAAACACAAATTCAAGGATTGACTGAAACAGTGTGTGTATAAGGCTAACGGCTGATCCGATCTTATGAGGGCTTGTACACCGTTGAACTGTCCCGACATATTACTTCCGCCATCGTATCCTTGCCCTGGAAGGTTTTCCATAGATAACTTCAGCTTTGTTAATTTAGCACATATCACCTGCTTAATATACTGCCCAGTGGTTGATTTCACTTCAATGAATCCCAAAAGTCTTCTTTGACAATGTAGTTGCTTGTATCTACATATCTTATACACAAAGTCATCTGTTCTTTGGTGCTTACGTCAGTAGTTTCATCGCAAAGAATAGAAAAAAAAATTAACATCCTGTACAATGTTTGTTCTTATAACTTCGCCTATTACATCAATGATTTCATTTTGGATAGTCTTGCTGATCATTGTGCAATTTTTTTTAGATGTTTGTAAGTGAGATTCAAGTTCTACATCCCCAGCGTCAATCCGAAACGCCAGTAGTTTTCTAAACACCCCTTGATTGCTACCTACTATTTTTGTTGAATCCAAACAGTGTAATTCACCATCATCTCTATGGCCCCTTAACGCCAAATTATTCCGAGCACAAAATATAATAGTCTTAATTATAGGTCTAAGCCATTTTCTATTCGCTTCGATAATGACTGCTTTTTGTTTATCAAGCTGAATTCTACTGCTGTCGGTTTGAAACTCCAAAACTTTCTTAAAATTAGCAGCTTTTTGAACAGAGAATGCATGATAATTTGTGCTCCCGTGATGAAGTACATCAAGGGCTTTCTTGTATTTTGAGAGGGTTCTTTAACTAAGGTTTTTAGGGCCTAACGGAAAAAATAAAAATAGTAAATACAGTAGTTCTTTAGTTCGTAATAAATTAGATTACTTACTTGACTACCGACTCCTGCTTCCAATGGTGCAAACAAGACGCACATTTTGCAAAATCCTCCTCTCAGTTTTTCGCTATTAACTAACGTTTAAACTGACTGGTCCACTCAATTCAAAAATTTCTCTTTTGCTTGCCCTCTAGGTTGGAAGAAAAAACGTATTTATTATCGGGGTTCCATGTTTTTGTCAAAAAGTTTAACTTTTCTTCTTTATTTAAACTTTTACCCACTGCAAGTCCTATGTCATACAATCGCCGAGTACTATGGTCTTTTTTCTCTAGGCAATTTTACACCTCTAAAAGTAAAAAGTACAGTTCCCGTAGGGGCATAGGTAGTGATTTTATCTATGATTACTTTTCGATTTAATCTTCTGACGCCTATTATTTCAACATCGCAATCCGTCGCGCAGTTCTTTAATTTATTTATTTATTCACAGTACAAGTACACTACAGGAATAAATCCCTAAAACGTACAAAAATTAAATATAAAAAAGAAATAACATACAAAACATAAAAAAACTTAAAAATACATACAAAATAAAAAAAGCTTACAATACTTGTAACTGCACTACATACAATAGTTGCTAAAAATATTACAAGAAGATAAAGTTTCACATAGCACGAAACTCAAACAATACATATCAACACACAATCACAGCAGTTCCATTTGAGTAAATACTCGGGGGTTTAAAAATTTAAATAATAAATCTTAAATCAGACGTCGCCAAACCTTAGCCATCTCTTAAGAGAATACAGACCAATATTGAGGATGTCACAATTGTAATAAAAATTGTTATAATTTTGACACATGCGGTCAATAAACGTGTCTGGTCTTCTTGCTCTTCCTGGAAAAGATAAAAAGCAAAATTACCAATATCAGGAAAAATTAAACAGAAAACCGGAAAGGTAATTAAGAAAATTAGAACTAGTTTTCTATAACTCCCACTAAAAAAACAAAAGTTCATGTATTTTTAAATACTTGA
>JAHBCN010011288.1:0-29442 GCA_019359885.1 Listronotus oregonensis | reverse complement strand
TTTTTTTTTTGTATGAACGTTTACGAGGGTTTGTACTTACGTCATGATTTGGGAAAAAATTGTCGTATAATTCATATAAATTCAATGTTGTTCACTTTTTTAATTAAAGTTGGCAATTTGACGCAAGTATTTTTAAAGGCCTTTAGACCCGTTCAAATTTTTTTTCAAAAAAATTTTTAAATTTCATCATGATCCGATTCCCCCTTAAAATTTTAATTTTCAAAGGGTAAAGCTAAGCTTAAATAAAAAATTGATTGGCCCAGCATTATCGGGGATTAAAGATTCGCTTTATCTCAGCCTAAAAATATCTAGATTCGTTATTCTTGCACAATTTTGTTGATTTTTTTGTTTTCCATTGAAAACCATCGAAACCCCGTTTTTTAGAAAATTGGTTTTTTTTAATAGGGGTTAAGGGAACAAGTAATTATCAGAATAAACTTTTTTTAGAAAGATTTCATTTTTGCCAACAGTGTTAAGCCTTATAGAAACTGAAAGAAATACCGCGATATAACGATTTGCGTTTTTTTAAAATTTTTTCCGTTTTTCGAAAAAAGACGGTTATAAATTGGTTTTTTTTTTATAATATTCTTGTCCCGTGCTATCTTATCCCTTCTGCAACAAATTTTTCAAAGAAATATAGTCATAATTTACTTTTTAAATTGTCCCCAATAAAAACCAAAGAATAAAAAATCTTTTACCTCAAAAACTGGTAAATAATTAATTCCTGCACTCTCCCGTGTGAAATGTCAAAAGGTTTAAAATCTTTTTTTGACCTTCGAATACCGTCGAGGCATTTTACAAATAAAAAACAAAATGAAAATAAAAACTGACGTTCTTTTTAAAAACAATTTTTTTTCAAGTTTGAAAAAGACATAAATTTATAACCCATATTTTGGGGGTATTTTTATTAGTTTAAAAAATCGATGCAAACGGCGCCATTTTTATTTTAAGCGACCAACCTTTTTTATCATTTTTTTTCAGTCGTTTTTTACCTTTTTTTTGTTAAAAAAAGGGAAAGGCAATTTTTGAAGGGCCCCCCGGGAAAAGAAATATTTATATCTTGTTTCACGAGGTTTTTGTCATCAATTCCTTCCAACAAATTAAAAAAATAAAACAGACTGAAAAAAATAACGAAAAAGGGTTGTTGGGGGGTTTGTTGTTTTGGAAATTTATTTTTCGTTTCACGGGGGTTTGTATTTTGTAATCCTCCTTTTTTAAAAAATTTAAAAAAGATCAAAAAAGGGGAAAAAATTTTAAAAACCTTTTTTTCCCCAAAATAAAAATGGCTACCGTTTGGGCAGTTTGATTTTTTAAACCCAAATAATAATACCCCAAAATATGGGTTATAAATTATGTATTTTTAAAAACTTTGCAAAAAGTTTTGTCAAAGCCTAAGTTTTTATTTTCATTTTCGTATTTGCATTGTGTAAAATGCTGACGGTATTCAAAGGGAACAATATATTATTTTAAACCTTATTGACTATTTCCCACAGGAGAGAAAGGAATTAACCTGTTACCAACTATTCAGTTTTAGGGTAAGAAATTTGTTTATTCTTGTGGTTTGTTATTGGTATACATTTTAAAAAATGTAATTTATGTTTTATATTTTTTTGCAAATCGTTATATACGTGCTTTATTTCGGGTATTAACTGAAAAATTGTTTAAAAGGTTTTTTTTCTGGTTCTTAAGGCTTAACACTGTTGGCTTTAAAAATGAAATCTTTAAAAATGTTGTATCCTGATAATTGTTGTTCCGTTATGCCGACTAAAAATTTTTTTCAAAAAATCGGGGATTTTGATAGTCTTTCATCAGAAAAAACACAAAAAATTAAAAAATTAGACAAGAATAACGTTAGGTCTAGATATTTTTAGGCTTAGATAAAGCGAATTTAAATCCGCGATAACGCGGGTTTTCCAGTCAAATTTTTGGATTTAAGTTTAGTTAAATTAAGAAAATTAAAAATTTTTTTGGGGAAATGGATCATGATGAATTAAAAATTTGTTGAAAACAATTTGAACGGTTCTAAAAAAAGGCGAAACGTACTTGCATCAATAGCCTAACTTTAATTAAAATGTGAACAGCATTAATTTATATGAATTAAGCTACACAACCCTTTTTCCAAGTCATGACGTCATTGATGACGTAAGTACAAACCCTCGTGAAACGTTCTATTACTTTATCTCACCTAAAAATTTCCTGCATTAGCCTTATATGCTCAGCATCCACATTATTTTCCAATACGTCATCCAACAACGTCAAAATCGATTCCCGATTTCTACCACTGACACACACAAGTCTGGGAATATTGTCTTTCGGCCTGCCTCCGTTAACCTTTTGTTTTGTATTGTGTTTGAGGAGTATGTGGCAGTTGCCACCACCGAAACCAAAGCTGTTAATTCCTGAAAAAACGTTTTTTTTTAAATTTAGCTGGTTTAGTCGGTACATTAATACTTATTAAAACAAATATATAAAAATAAGTATTTTTTGTCAAAGTACTTTATCTAACACCAAGTGAGATACACAAAAGAAATTACCTATTAGACCTCTCTTGTCATTAAAAGGCATTTTTTCAGTTACGACTTTAAGCCGGCCATCTTCAAGACATTTTATGTTGGGCCTGGGGGTGTTATAGTGCAAGTTTGGAGGTATATATCCGGTTTCAAAAGCAATAATAGCCTAAAAAAAGAAACAGAAATGATGTACTCGGTTTTAAATTATTAATACAATATAAAGATGAACATAACGTTAATAACGATATTTTTTGTCACTCCCTGGTATTTCTTTTTGTTTTTGGGAAGAAGAAAACATGATAAACACAAATCATAAGCAAGTAAGTCTTTGTAAATAAATATTATGAAAAAATATATTGTCAATAGTACAAAATGCATTTCTAAAAATCTTATGATAAAATATTTAAATTATTATGTAATGTGTTTGTGGTCTTATGTAGGATCGGTTTAACAATTAAGAGTCAGGATTTAGATGGAAACATAGCTCTGAGATGGCACGTGTGCTTAATGAATGGAAAAGTGAAATAAACTAGCTTGCAAATTTTCTGGATTTTCAACGGGCTTTTGAAAATATAGATCGCGGTATCTTTATGTCTAAATTAAACAAAATTGTTCTACGAGACACTCTTATGTTAAAGTGGTTTGACAGTTACTTTAAAGACAAAAGACAAAGGGTAAAGATTAATGGGATGTCATCTGGAAAGGTAATAAATAACCACGATGTTCCATAGGAAAGCATTTACTTTTTTAAAGTTTTAAAAAGTTTAGAGACTTGCAATAGATAATTTTTATTTAGTAAGGTCCTAATAAAGCCCTTAATAGTAAAAAAATACTGACAAACTTCAGAAAAATCAGCTACATTTAATAAGATTTTCATGTAAAAAGGTGACAAAAATCTGCTACCGATTTTAAATAAAATTACCTTGGTAATAGAGCACAATCCCGAAGTTGGCTCAGTATGACCAATGTTAGATTTAACAGAACCAATAGGAAGTGGTGTGGATCTACCTTTAAAAAACTTCTTCTACAGCTTGCAGTTCCTCCGGATCACCAACTTTGGTTCCTAGAACATTCCGAAAAAAACAATTAGACAATTGTTTTTACAAAACAAAAAATAAATCTATTATACATATTTGAAAAAAATCGTTTAACCATTTTTATATTGTAGAAACGGACCGACCAAAGGACGTAATTTCACAAAAGTTTACTCCAAATGTCATAAAGCTACTGGATAAGAAGAGGAGATTGCAAAAAAAATAGTGTCAAGAATTTTTTTTCTATCTGTCCAACTGTTTGGCGGTCACTGTATGAAAACATACCTGTTCCATGAGCTTCTAGAAAACTCAACTCAGTAGGTTTTACGATATCACACTCCTCGTAAAATTCCTTTAAAAGCCGAATTTGCATGTCTCCCGATGGATATGTAATACCAGAGTCCTAAAATGGAGAACATATAAGTTTATTTTATAACCAAATTTATGTTCTATTTTTTAAAGAGCTTTAAAAAAATAGCAAATATAATATGTCTATTTTTAATAGTTTTAAAAATATGTGTCAATTATTATTACGTGGCTAAAACACCTAGTTTGTAAGGCCAAAGCTAGAGAAAAAAAAAAAAAAATATGGGCTTCCAAATTTAAGCTTTAATCAGAGCAGTTCGACATATTTGTAAAGCTTTATCCAAAGACTCATGTAAACCAGAATTCATATCAAAAATAATTTTAACACTTACTTCTATCTATATTTTAAAAACAGTATCTTTAATATACAAAACATATTGGTTTAATAATACTTAGAATTCTTCGTTCTAGACAAAAACCTTAACGTTATCTTTTTAATTCAGGTTCTACTTTAATAAAAAAAATTAATTTATGTCTAAACAAATGTTTAATTATTTACCTATTGGTATTAAAAATATAGGCAGTTTTCATTAATTCAAATTGTCATTTAAAAACTTATTGTTAAGAAAGGCTTATTATGTATTGGCTAAATAATTTGAAAATAATTTAGAATAGCCTTATTACATAGAACCAATAGATTGTCTTTTTCCCTCATAATATCATATAATTTATTATTATTCTTTGTTCTTCTTCTTCCCTGGGAGCCGTCCTAATTAACTACCGGAGGAAGTGCAGTATCATGGGCTTTTTGTGCCTAATCTCCCATTGTCTTTTATATCAATCCTCCATTAGTCTTGTTCCTTCTACAAGTCTGTATAACCCCGAGACTGGTTGGTTGATATATTCCTGTGGGCTCATTTCCGGTTGCCCAAATAATGCCTGTCTTTTGTGATTGAATGCTTTACATTCGCACAGGATATGGTAGGCTGTTTCTTCCCCCTCGTCGCACATTCTGCAAGTTGGGTCCCATTGTATGAGCCTATCTTGTGTAGGTGTCCTCTTAGGTTATCATGCCCTGTTAGCAACCCTACAGTTATGCGAAGTCTTTTTCTACTTTGTCTGAGTAGTTCTTCCTTCATTCTTTTGGATGGGCCTCTTATGAAGCTTTTTCCATGTCTTATTATTCTTTGTTAGTTTTTTTATAGTTTTTTTATTCTGCTTTGTCGAAAAGATGTATAATCTTATATGACAATAAAGCAATATTATTTAACTAACTATTATAACTTTTAATTGGTGTTATGTTATAATATACAGGCGTTCCATAAAAATGCTGTTTTACTATCAAATTTATGACTTATTTTACTATTAAACTCAAATCGCAATTGTCAATTGTTTTTTGCATTCCCTAAGTGAATCAATTTTACAGCATGGGTCCTTGAATGCATTTATTCAAGGCGGTTATTAGAAAAATGCATGCAGAGGCTTTATTACTTTTACAAAATTGATTCACATGCTGAGAATGTATAGACCAGTAACTGAAGACCTGAAAGTACCCAAAGCTGTAAATAAATCTGTACAGTTTTCATTGGTGGCGCAATTCTAAGGTCTTTGCGGATGCTTTCAAGCAAGAAAAAGTTTATTACGATTCCGACGTGGAAACCCGCTGAAAATGGCCCCTCAAAGTCCCAAAAATGAGTTTCCCGCCAATATCTGCCAAAATATGCGAATAAGAGAATTATTGTTCAGACAAAAAAATGAAGATTACCTTGAAATCTACAAAAATGGTCCCTTCTATTCTTTTCGCAACACCAATATTTTTTGCAAAAACGGCCGTCAAAAAATCCATAAAATTATACACTGGATAGACGTGGTAGTAGTTGTTTCTTACTAAAAAAATGCAGATGGGCAAAACAATTTTTTATCAAAACGCAAGAAAGATGGTAAAGGAAATTTTCTGGGATCATTGAACACTTGCTTAGGTCTCATTATAAAAACGAAATGTTAATAACAAACCATTTTTTCAAAAAATATCAATAAACTAATAAGATACTCTCAAAATATTGTGAAAAAAAACTGACCGCTTTTTTTAATATTAAAAAAAAAAATGGAACCAAACTAATATGAACTTTGAATAATTAAAAAATGTACATTATTGCCTGAGTAATGGAACAATTCGTCCGTCCGCTTATAAGTAAATCCATGAAGATAGCGGCATTCTAGAGGTAGAGAGGCAGCTGAAATGAGGGGAATTTTCGGTCCCGTTTTCTCGAAAACTATCGATTTTTCGAAAAAAATTATAGAGACCATTTTTGTAGATTACAAGGTGATCTTAAGTTTTTGTTTAAATAAAAATTCTCCAATTCGGATATTTTGGCAGATATTAACAGAAAACCCATTTTTTGGACCTCGAGGGGCCATTTTCAGTCCTTTCCCACCACTTAATGTTGATAAACTTTTTTTCGCTCGAAAGCATTCCCAAAGACCTAAAAGATGCGTCACAAGAGAAAACTATATAGATTTATTTACAGTTTTGTCCCTTTGTTTATTGGCCTAGTACGAGAAATGTTAAATAGGAAATGTGAGTGACTAGTGAAATGATATTGGTTAATTAAAATAAAATTGTTTTCATTGTACAACCAAAGATAATACTACTACGGATAAGATGAACCATTCAATGCTATATTTTTGATACCCCTAATGGACTTTGGCTAACGCGAGCCGATGTCCATCGAGAGATTTTCGCGCTATCCTTGAACGAAAGTTAAACAGTGTTGCCGGCAGGCCTTTACTATTGGCGTGATGAAACGCGACTAGAAAATACACATACCGTTTATCCGCCCGCTTTCGCTACTTCGTGTTCCGAATAAGGTACAAGCGACAGACATTGGCAATGTCCCACGGTTTGTTTCGCTGGGGCAGAGGTTACCGACTTAATTTTATTCGCATTTACGGAAGCATTGATATCTCCGAACTGATTCAAAACTCCCCATTTAAATAAACCATCTATTCGTAGTAGTATTATCTTTGGTACAACCTGTTTTATCGAAAACATTTCTATGAATGCGTATTTTTAAAATGAGTTAAGACTTAAAAAATACCTTATATCCATCGCAATTGGTTTTTGCATGCAAAATAGTTGAATAATTTCTTTTCGCCTCTTTGGATTTTTGAAGGATAATGGCTGAAATGGCTTCCGATCTTACGTATCCATTACCACTCGCATCGAATACTTTGCAGGTACCATCCATGCTCAAGACACCCAGTCTAAAATGTTATTAAAAAAATCAAGTAAAAGCAAAAATAACAGTAACTTAGATTAAAAGTGCAAACACAACAAAAGTAAAGTAAGACAGAAATAAATGGAAAGAAATTAAGTAGTATAGTTTAAACCGCCTTAAAAAAGGTGCAGTAAGCATAAATTATATTGTTATTTAATATATAATATAATATAATAATAAAATAATATAATATATGAAGTAGTGTTACCTGGCAAACTGCAAAGATACGAATGGATGCAAACAAATATTAGCTCCACAAACAATAGCTCTATCACATTGTCCAGTTCGAATAGCTTTGTAGGCATGTTCCAAAGCATACAAGGAGCTACTGCATGCAGTATCACAGACGAAAGAAGGTCCTTTTAGTTTAAGGAAATAACTGATCCTATTGGCTTGCATGGACCTTTCATTCCTGAAAAATTAATTATATATTTAAAGTTTGTGCCAAGAAACCTCAAAAATAGCCCAGCGTAAAATTTGAGGTCGTATTTGTATTAAAAAAAAAACATTTTGTATTTTTAGTTTGCATTTGAACTATGGTTTTCTCTATAACTTATTATATTAACATGCTTACCCTGTTACGGCATATCCGTGTGGTATAAGTTTATCGAAAAAAAAAGTTTTTTCATTTTCACTGAAGCAAGAACCTATAAATACTCCTGTATTTGTGTTTTCCATCTCGGATGGGTGAAGCCCTGCATCAAACATGGCTTCTACTGCCCTTTCAAGGACTATCCTTACCATGGGATCCATGCTAGTTGCTTGACGATAATGGACACCTTAAAAATACGTTATCAATTTTTACTTACATTTAACAAGAACTATAAAGCTAACCGAATTAACCGAAGACAAGATCTAAAATGAAATTTAATGTTTTTGCTTAATATCAAAACCGAAAATATGTTTAAAATACAGCATTAGTTACTGCCTTTTTCTAGTATATAAGACTAGGTGTCTTTTATAAAAAAAACAGCTCGCATAGATTACTTACCAAAAAAACCTGCATCATACTTCTCAATGTTAACCACTTTGCCAGTTCTTTGTGGGATTTCGGGATGCCCAGCGTTCCATCTTTCATTATCGCCAGTTACCATGTCCACTTTGTTAAATAAGTGATCTCGAAATTCGTGAACATCTCTCGAAAGTGGATAGGTTCCGGATATTCCTAAAAACCGTATTAATAAATTTGTTATTGTTTTTTTTTGTTTAAATCAACCTTATTTTACATTAGGTTGAGGCTAATAATAGTAATAAAAAAATCATAAACGTACAGTATATTTTTATATTTGAATTTTAAATTTACTAAAGATAAATTACGTAAATATATACTCATCATCTATCTGAATCTGAAAGTGAGGAGGGTGATAAACATCACTGCACCTAGGCCTCAGTAGGCCCTTTGTGCCACATCCTAAAGAGAATTTCTCACTCAGTGCGCCGCTCATTCTACTGATTTAAAGTAGGTGACAACGTCGCCGAGGGGAATCTCCTTAATGTCAGCCAAGAAAAGCCAATACTCGCCCAGCATAGATAATCTCTTGGACCAGAGTGCAGGACAGTCACAAAGGATGTGCTTCATCGTCTCGTCTTCCTGTTCACAACCTCTACACAGAGGTGTGTCATTTCCGTGTTTTATTCTAAAGAGATGTTTTCGCCGTTGACAATGTCCAGTAAGAACGCCCCTGATTAGACGAAGGTTCGCCCTAGGCATTGTCAAGTAATGTTTAGTCGTATATCTGTCAGGATAGTTCAGTAACTCCCTGGAAAAGTTACAGTTACTGTTTTATCCCACCGTCTTGTAAACTGCTGATAAGAGTCTCTTTCGATTGGGTCCCTAATCGCAGACCCTGTCATACCTATGAAAGGTTCGGGTCCAAAAGGTTTGGTCCCGGCTGCCTTCCTGGCCTTGTTGGCCAACAAGTCAGCAATGCGGTTGGCTTTGGAGTGAGCGTGTCCTTTGGTCCAGCAGAGGGTGACCACAATCCTGCTGGAAGCGTCTACAAAGGCACGGTGACATTCTAGTACCAGAACCGAGGTGTAGCGTCGTCTCTATAGGACTAGGTGCAGACTCTGTCTGCAATCCGTATCGATAAGCACGACTTTATCAGTGATGTCTCTACTGCTTATTTCTTTTGTAGCTATACTCATACATCTACTTATTATATTTATTTTTTCATTTAAAGAGTTTTGCTTAAGAGTGTGTTTTGAGTTAGGAAAATTCTAAAAAAATACCTTATCCAATTTTTTTGTTTAAATATGAATACTAGCATTTAGGTTCCATTTTAAAATTTTTACTTTGCATGATGACATATTAGATCTCGTAAGGTTTAACTATTTGGTTTCAGTTATTTTTTTGTATAATTTGTCTTTATATTTTTAAAAAGCTAAAAATTTGCTTTACTGCAATAAAAGATCAGTAAGTTTTCTTCTTTTAGTATCTATTATCACTTCGTTATCGTTCCGCCTAAGGGAATAAGATTTAGTACGTAAGTACACATCAGGGTGTCAAAAAAGTCTGGAATATTGCAAATATCTTCCAAGCCGCTCTTAATTTTTCGACGAAAATTTAGCTGGCAACACAATTTTAAAAAAGGCGTCAGATAAATGTAATTTCACTTTCCAAAGTATACAGGGAAAGCCAAAAAGTAGTATCAACTTAGGTTTTTTAAATGGAAACCCCTGTATATTTTTATGTATTCGAATAGTTCCTTTCAAGCCAATTTCAATGGTATACAGTTTTATGTGTTTATCTGTCAAACTGATCACGCATTTGATTTCTAATTTTCATTTTTAAGTGATCAATATTTTCCGGCCTATACAGGTACTTATCTGTTAATGTCAGTTGACTTAAATGACATTTTGTGTCAAATTTCTAATTACAACAGTAGTCATTTTAATTAGTAGAACGATGGCTTTAACTGAAAAAGAGAAAATTGAGATACTTATGATGATTAGATACGGTGATCGCAAGAGATCACAAGCAGAAATGTGTGATTTATTTAATCATATTTATCCGAATCGACCCGCAATTACTCAATCGTTTGTAAGTAAATTGCTTAAGAAATTTAACGAAACGGGAAGTGTAAATCACAGACCCAAATCAGGCCAACCGAAAACAGCTACTGGTGGTGATACGGCAATAGATATTTTACTGCATGTTCAAGAGAATCCCACTCAATCGCTTCGCCAATATGGACTGGATCATAATTTTATTACCAGTCTGTCAAAAATTTATTTGGAAGTGAAAAAATTCGTCCGTTTAAGATTCATTTGGTTCAGGAACTTACAGAGGATGATTTCGATAGACGTGCAGAGTTCTGCGAAATTATGATGGAGAGGTGCAATGCTGAGCATAATTTTTCTCAAAATATTCTCTTTTCTGATGAAGCTACGTTTATGCTTCATGGTATTGTCAACAGACATAACTGTAGATATTGGTCTGCAGTCAATCCCCGATGGATGGCCGAAGCACACCGCAAAGACCACAAAAAGTGAATGTCTGGGCAGGTATCATAGGTCATAATATTATCGGACCATTTTTTATTGCGGGAAATCTTACATCAGAACTTTATTTGGAATTATTGCGTGAACATGTCATTCCACAGTTAGAAATCCTATATCCAAATAGAAGAGGCATTTGGTTCCAACAAGATGGTGCTCCCGCACATTTTGGTTTGCAGGTGCGTCAGTTCCTGAACCGAGAATTTCCAAATCGGTGGATAGGGAGAAGGGGCGCTATTGAATGGCCCGCCAGGTCTCCGGATTTAAATCCTTTGGACTTTTATTTGTGGGGGGATTTAAAAAATAAAGTTTATAAAGATAGGCCGGAAAACATTGATCACTTAAAAATAAAAATTAGAAATCAAATGCGTGAGATTCGTTGGAATATTTTTGATAACCTGTTACGAGAATTTAGGGACAGGCTTGGATATTGTCTAGCTAACAATGGCAGACAATTTGAACATTTGATAAAGTAGTGTAATCTAATTGTTACTGCAAGACGTGTTCCCGTTTGTAAAATTTCAGTTTGGAATTATGTTTTTGGTCGTTTATTAAAACTTGTCGTTTTAAAGAAATAAAACCTGTTAAAGTTGAAACATCTACATAATTTACTTTGTTTTTATGTTCCTATTTAAAATTAGCTCTCAAGTGCTTTGTAGAAATTATAGCTTATTCGAAAAATTTTAAATCGTATAATTCGATCACTTTGACAGATAAACAAATAAAACTGTATACCGTTGAAATTGGCTTGAAAAGATCTATTCGAATGCATAAAAATATACAGGGGTTTCCATTTAAAAAACCTAAGTTGATACTACTTTTTGGCTTTCCCTGTACACTTTGGAAAGTGAAATTACATTTATCTGACGCTTTTTTTAAAATTGTGTTGCCAGCTAAATTTTCGTCGAAAAATTACGAGCGGCTTGGAAGATATTAGCAATATTCCAGACTTTTTTGACACCCTGTATAATACTAACCTGTAAAAAAATTAAAAATGTTATATAAAGTAACTTTTAAGATATTCTAATTTAAAAATCGTTTATTTACTCATCAAAATCAGGAGCACTTACCGATGGAGTAAAAAGTTGAAATTTTGTATGTAAGTAGGTTTAAGGACACAAGTAAAGTAACAATACCGAAAGTTTCTCTTAGAATTTAAAATGCAGGCAGAAATTAAATTTAAAAAAAAGAGATTCCACCAAAAAAACTTATTTAAAATAAGGGCCAAGTTCCTATCCAGAAATCTCGGCCTCTCAAAGTACTGAGATTAAAAAATTAATTAGACCAAGTTCATTCTTGACTAGGCAGGTTTTTTACTAATCTGTTTGAATAAATAAAAAAAATATCTGTATAAATGAAAAAAAAAACATTTATTAATACAGACTGAACAGTAAAAAAACTTGCCAAGTCAAAAAATAGCTTATTTTAGACCTTAGTAGGTACTTAAAGTGGTCGAGATTTTTGGATAGGAAGTTGGCCATTATTTTACATAAGTATGAGTATAGGGGGATTTACTTTTACAAAAAGCCGAAAATTTGTCAAACAAATTCAAACAGATTAAGCGTATTCTTTCTTCTCTTATTACCAAAAAATCACCTGGGCTGGATGGCATCGTCTTAAAAAAATGTGGCAATCATCTTAAAAACATGTGCTCCCGAGCTTGCACCCATCCTAACTCGCCTCTTTCGAATCTCGTACGACACGGGCATTTTTCCGGAGAGTTGGAAAGCTGCACGTGTGCAACGTGTCCCCAAAAAAGGATGCAAAACTCTCCCTTCTAACTAAAGCCCTATATCTCTTCTTTCCGTTGTTTGCAAAGAAATTGAAAAATTCATTAATTTCCAAATCTTAAAGTATCTGGAAAGACACAAGATCTTACATGATAGACAGTATATCAGTCATAGAAGATCCACAGCTGATCTTCTTTCCTTTGTCTCACACAACTGGAACATGTCGCTTGATTTTCTTGGTGAATCGATCGTTGCTCTTGACATATCCAAAGCTTTCGATCAGATCTGGCATGCTGGGCTTCTTAACAAACTACCTTTTTACGGTCTTCCACCTAAGCTTTGCTCTCCAGTTTCCTTTCTAATCGAATGGTCATTCTTCCAGCTTCTACCAAATTAATGCTGGCTCAGTGCTGGCACCCACGCTGTTTAACCATCATTAACGATCTTCTCTCTTCCACTCAATCCCATTTATAGTTTTGCTGACGATAGTACCCTCCACTTTAGTATTCAATTTCTTAAGCCACAAATGTAATTCTGATTTGGAAAACAAGCGCAGGTCAATACAGATATCTCTGTCACAAGACCTTAATCTTATCTTGGATTGGGGCGCCAAAAATCTTGTTTAGTTTAATGCCTTAAAAACACAGTCATGTTCGCTGTCGCGAAAAAAGTTTGCCAATTCTCATCTGTTACATATGAGCGGCCAATTACTGCCGAACAAAGAGTCGTTTAATCTTGTCAGGGTTAGTTTTGAGAATAACCGAAACTGGCACAAACACATTACATATATAGCCTCGGCAGCTTCAAAAAAGCTTGGATTTCTCTTTTGAGCCAGAAAGTATTTCGCCTCCGCCAATCTGTATACTTTATGTATAACCAAATCAGACCCTCTTTAGAATATTGTTCTTATGTTTAGGGAATGGCGTCCCCTACAACACTTAGCATTCTGGACTCCATTGAAAGAACAGCCGTTCGTCTTATTAATGATCCCAAACTTACAGAAAGGCTTTCTCTTTTTGCCCACCGTCGAGCTGTAGAGGATCTGTCGCTCTTCTATAGGTATTTTTACGGCTTCTGCTCAGAGAAATTGGCCAGTATAATTCCTTCCCTAGCAACTCCCAGCAGAGTAACACGCAGTGTAACTTTTAAGCATCCTTTTACGGTTCAATTGAAGAGGCCCCGAACTACCCGCTTTCTTTGTTTCTTCATCCTTGTGAAGAGTGTCAAGACTATGGAACCTGGTGCCCGCATAAGTTTTTCCTTCTCCTCCCAATCTCCAAATATTTAAATCCCGTGTGAACAAACTCCCTCTCACCACACTTAAAGACACCCACGGTACGTTAGTATTTAGGCATCAGCCTTCGTGGACTGTCCAAAGATTTAAAAAAAAATAACTTTTGCAAAAATGACTTCGCTACAATCAATATAATAAAACAAGCACTTACCAGAAATAACAACTTCCTCTCCTGGTTCAGGATGTGCAAGTATCTTTCCAAATTTTATGGATGTATCATTGTCGAGATCAACAGGCACTTCTTCCACCATATTACCAAGAGGTACCATAGGACCTTTTTCGAACATGATTATTAGGTTATCAAAATTTAATTTCTAAAAGTTGCTCTGAATGACAGAATTAATATAATAAATATGATGCAACACAAAAACCCTTCCTTAAACCAAAAATGATATTAAAATCTAATTTGTAGTACTTAAAAACAATAAGTTTACTTAAGGATAACCAAAAACACCGAAAAGATGGTTTATTCCAAAAATAACTAACACCAAAAAATTGTTAAAAGAAATTAAAAAGATGATTTTTACGGTAGAAAGCAACGCTCGGTGAAAAAAACCGAAAACGATTGATCGAACAAAAATTCTAATTAGCTTTATATATTATTTCTATTCGAACAAAAGAAAAATTTACATAACTTAATTTTAAATGTACATTTTAAAAAATTTACAATCATTTACATTTTAGCGCGCATTTTTTGGAAGTTACTAAATAGTTTAGTTGCCCAGGTCTATTTTCTGCCTAGGAAACATTCAAAAAGGTTTAAAGTCTAAATAATATTATACCGTGGGCAGCGCCGGATTTACATATCAGGGGGCCCTAGGGCAACCAAAGATTGGGGCCCCCACCTCCCATATCCTATACATTTTTTTTCTTTTTGTTAAAAAAAAAAACAAACGAGTATAATGTAATAAAAATATATTGCAACATAAGTATTTTATTTAAAAAACATACATGTATCCCTATTTAATAAATTGAACTGAGAGGTATCTAACATTTTTATACAATGTCAAAAGTCAATAAAATAAAAATACATATACATAAATAATTGGTTTTTTATCAAGCACACCATTTTTTGATTTGGAATTTAATAACTCGTTAATAATAGAATCAGTATTTATTTTTTTTAATAACTCTTTTTCAATTGATAATAATGCAAAAGAAATTAAGTTATTGTTACCCAAAGAGTTTCTCAGGTAAGTTTTGACTAATTTTAAAATAGAAAATGATCTTTCTCCTGACGCGTTATTTACAGGGATTGTAAGAAATATGTGAAGGGCTGTGTAAATATTAGAAAAAGCTGTTATTAAATCATTGGAATAAATGTAGTTAAATAAACCAGGTTCTGAACTAATATTGATTTCCTCTTTAACTGTATTTAAAAAATGATTTAAAATAAAAATTCCTCTTCTAGTTCATCGTTAATATCATTTTTATACAGCTGTATTAACGCCTGTGCTTTTTGTTGTAAATCGTCGTTATGAAGTTCAGTTAGTTGGGTTAAAAAGCTGAAATGTTTATCAATAAAATTGTACTTTTCTAACCGTTTCCGCATCTCGTTATTAATGGTATCTATGATAACAAAATAGGTATTTACTTTGAAATTATTTATACCATCAAATTTTGTGTCAGAAGTACCATCAACATACTTAAATTTTTTACTTTTAGATCGTTTTAGATCTTGTTGAAATTCCCTAAATTCTGACGCATTTTTACTCTTTTCATGATAATGTTCAAACTTATCTCTTAACTGGGTTATGTAATCAATTATACTTTTATATGTTATTACTACTTGATGTAAATCAATGTTAACTTTTTGAATAATTTGGTTACTTTTTTGCCTCTAAAGAAAATAATCCTTTTAACTTAGTAAAATGACCGCGCTGTTATCTCTTATCGAGGTTGCTTTCAGCAACATATTTAACTTTAAATTTTTTAAATATTGATTAGCTCTGATTTAGATCAGGTAGGACCTACGCATACAGTTTAAAAAGAAGCAACAAAAAGAAATAAATAGTTATAAATAACCTTTATTTTTTTAATGCTTTTTCGTACGCTGTGGGGCCCCCGCAGCGTTCGGGGCCCTAGGGCAATTGCCCTTTTTGCCCTAATGCAAATCCGGCGCTGACCGTGGGTGTCTGAAGGTAACTACTTGCCTAACAATTTGCTGCAAATTCTACTCTCGATCCTTTCGTTAATCTTCATCTTCCAACAGTTGCCCCTATTTCTCATAAAATGTCCGATGGCATTTTTAAAGTCAAACAGATTAAACGTATCCTTTCTTCTGTTAATACCAAAAAATTGTCTGGGCTGGATGGCATACCAGCAATCGTCTTAAAAAATGTGCTCTTGAGCTTGCACCCATCCTGACTCGCCTCTTTTGACTCTTTTATAACTCGGGCATTTTTCCGGAGAGCTGGAAAGCTGCACTTATGCAACCTGTCCCCAAGAAGGGATGCAAATCTCTCCCTTCAAACTATAGACCTATATCTCTTCTTTCTGTTATTTGCAAAGTGAAAGTGAAAAAAATATTAATTCCCAAATTTTAATGTATTTGGAAAAACACGAAATTTTACATGAGAGACAGTATGGATTCCATCACAGAAAATCCACAGCTAATCTTCTTTTCTTTGTCTCACACAACTGGAACAAGTCCCTTAAGTTTCTTGGTGACTCCTAGATCGTTGCTCGTGACATATCTAAAGCTTTTGATCAGGTATGGTATAATGGACTTCTTAACAAACTTTCCTTCCACGGTCTTCCACCTAAGCTTTAAAGCTTTGTTCTTGGCTCTCCAGTTTTCTTTCTAATCGACATACATCAGTTATTGTAGATCGTCATTCTTAAAGCTAAAACAGGCGCAGGTCAATGCAGATATCTCTCTTACAAGAGCTCAAAGTAATCTTGGATTGTGGTGCCAAAAATCTTGTTCAGTTTAATGCCTCCAAAATACAGTCATGTTTGCTTTTGCGAAAAAAGTCGGTCAATGCTCATTCGATACATATAAGCGGCCAAGTTCTGCAGAACAAAGAATCGTTTAATGTTGTGGGTCTTACTTTAAGAATAACCTTAACTGGCACAAACACATTACATTTATAGCCTCAGCAGCTTCAAAAAAGCTTGGATTCCTTTTTGCAGCCAGAAAGTATGTTCCATCTAATCTATATACACTGTATGTATACCAGATCAGACCCTCTTAAAAATATTGTTCTCACGTCTGGGGAATGGCGTCTCCTACAACACTTAGCATTCTTGACTTCATCCAAAGAAGAGCTGTTCGTTTTATTAATGATCCCACATTTACAGAAAAGCTTCCTTCTCTTGCCCACCGACGAGCTGTAGGGGATTTGCCCCTCTTTTATAGGTATTTTTACGGCTTCTGCTCCGAAAAGTTGGCCAGTATAATTTCTTTTTTGGCAGCACCCAACAGACCAACACGTAGTGCCACTTTTATGCATCCTTTAACAGTCTTGTGAGACTTTCTAGACTGTCCAGACTATGGAAGCTATGGAAATATTAAAGTCTCGTATAAATAAACTTCCTATTACCACACTTTAGATACCCACGGTACGTTGGTACTTAGGCCTTAGCTACGTGGACTGTCGCAAGATAAAAAAAAGTAAGAGGCAGCCTACTAACATGAGACTTTAAAATTACGAGGTTTGGTGGGGAAGGAAAGACCTGTGAAGGCAGCGGGTTCCACAGTTGAAAAACTTTGGGGATAAAGGAAAGAACAAACAGTTTAGGGACTCTCAAGTTAGACTGTAAAGGGATGCATAAAGGGTGGCACACGTGTTGCTCTATTGGGGTGTACTAGAGGAGGAATTATACTGGCAAAAGTCGTGGAAATACCTATAACAGCTCGTTTTTGGGGCAGGGAAGGGCCCTTGGCTGACCCATGAAATTGTCTTTTCATTTCATGATATGTTTAACATTTTTGTTATCCCTATGCTGGGGTATTACACTGTCTACTTTTTATTGCGAATCAATGTAAATATGTATAATTTTGCAATTTTGGGAAAAAGGTCAGTTGTGCGTACCAATTTTGATAAATTATATGAAATAGTAAATGTTTGATATAAAGTTAAATAAAAATTAAAGCTTCCTATTTTAAATTTAAAAATATTAAGCGTTAAAAAACTACATTTCTAAAATTTTAAAATTAACATCACAATATTTTTATGCTTTATTCTTCACATCTCGATGCCTCTTACATGCTGATAATTTGTAGTTGTTATGTCATGGCCTACTAAAATTTTGAAAAAAAAAACGATTTTGGAATCAAATGACAAGTGTGACACATGGTTAAAAAGAGAATTTTGAGGCGGATCAGGTACGCTAAAAATATATGCAGGGTGCTATTTAAAATTTAAAATTTAGGGCTACTTCCTGTTAAACCGGAAGTGAAAAATTGGTTTTATTTATTCATTAAAAGTATATCTTTATGACAGATACACCACCTAAATTTAAAAAATTAATTCCAATAAATAAAAAGTTAAGGGCTGTTACATATCCGATGTGTCACCCGGTATAGTACGGGCCTTTCAAAAGCACCTTTTAAATTAATTATTTTAAAACTTTTAAAAAATAAATAAGAGTGTATGCAATATCCGAGACATGTTACTTAAAAACAAAATGATAAATTTATTGTTGTATTTTCCGTTTACATATACATGTGACAATATGGTTTGTTATGTTACAATGTTTCGTTAATGTCATAAGAGGTGTAAAATGTATTCTAAGTATCATAATTATGCATGCATTTGTATAGAACTGTATTAGTTTATAATAAAGGTTATTATTATTCATAGAGATCCAACATGACGTATTCCATGGCGTCGACCCCATAGGGCGTTATGCGGAAGGCCATCTGAATCGAAGACCACTCCTTGCGTCCGCTTGGTCAGTGATCTTCGGCCAAATTTATTTACCTTAATAAACAAAGGGGCCCAGGAGAACAGATTTCTGCATTTTCATCACTAGTTGTTCGGGTGAATGTTGACATGCGGGTAGCTCCCTTAACATATTATTCTTCACACCTTCCAAAACGCCGACAATCAGGACAACCAATCGCACGTTATACTCCGGATAAAGCCTCCGTGGCGAAGTTTGCCAAGAAGATCTTAATATTTGGCTCGTTTTTCCCGTTCCTTTCCAATCATATATATAAAGTTATATAGGAGAACAATACCAGGTTTATTGGCACGAATTTGATGAGTAGTTAGCAACGCTTAATTCCAATATATGCAACAGTTGTCGTTTTCCACCACTACCTTGAAATCGAATAAAGAAAATGGCAAAGTTCCGGTTTCATCGATGCCGTGGTTTTGTCTAAGTTGATAGTAAAATACCTGAAGCGCATCGTTATGTCGGTGGATGTAACCACTTACAGCATGCACTGGACAAGCTGACAATAAGTGCATAGGGATTTCGGGTTGCTGTCGATAGGCTCGACAAGCAGTATCAGGAATATTAGAAACCCGATTTCGGTATACCAATGTGTTTATCACCAGATCTTGGCATGCTATTTAAACCGTAGCACTTTCTTGGGCTAATAAACCACCTTTAAATATTTTGTACAAAAAATAACACGGAAAAATGTCCGGCCCGGAAATAACTGTCATTTAATGTCATTGGATCATAATTTTGCGCAGTAACAAAATTCAACGAAAAATCAGTGTGTAGGTAGGCAACACATTATACTTTGGACCAGAGCCGGAGTCTTCCGTTTTCGAGTGCGATCGTCTCATCAACCCTTCCACGCGAATTACATGTTTCGTTGTTGTTCGCGCCTTATTAATTTTGATTGTTGTGCCTTGTGTGATTTTATTTTGTGGTTGCAGAAGTTTTTTGGATTGATAAAAACCTTCTTATTTTAGTGATTAAGTGAAATTGTGACTATAATTTTTTGTTTATTGTTTGTTACTTATAATATCGTAGCTAAATGCCTGAAGGTTGTATTTTGTCTTGCAAATCCAAGGGTAACATAAACGGCATTTTTTATTTTAGGTAAGTATTTCTTATATCAAAAATAAAAGTGCTTCTTATGAGGTGGAACGTTAGGTAACCTCGGACTTGGCGGACTGTCCCAAGATTTAAAAAAATAATAATAAAAAATGCTGTATGTAAAAAATTCTATATTTTATGTTAAACGTGTTTATGTTACTTGCATAAGATAACACTATTTTATTGTTGTTTTTTACAAATTATAAATTTATAAAATCTTGTAGGACCCTACACACAAACCACCAGTCTAAATTATAGTAATTTATTACTTTTCTTGACCCTCACCGATTTTTTTGCACAGGCTGGCGCTGATTACAAATTAGGCATGAGCTAAACAGCGATATTTGCATAACGCCGTTATCGGCGATCGCGATTTTTAAATAACGGCGATTTAAAACCGTTATCGCGATCGCGACTTTCCACTCGCCAACAGCGTTTTTATAATTTGCACCTATTAGCGCCCTCGTGTGATTTATTTTGCTACTGTATATTAATTTCACTTGCTCGCCTCCTATTATACTGTTTTTTTTTTTATAAATATATAATTTATTATTTGCGATTTTGGTCAACGTTTGCTATCAATGATTTTTCAATAACGGCGATTAGTATGAATTCTTGGCTTTACAAATATTGCTCTTTGTTTGCATCGGTGTCTTTCTTACAGCGTTCGATCTCTGTCATGGCGGTGATAGTTTTAAGTAAGCTGTGGTTTTACCGTTGGTAATATTGAATTGTAGCACAGGCGCAATTCCTTGGTTCCCTTCATGAACCTTCTCAGCCTACAAACCAGTCTGTTTCCTGCCACTATCGTGACATGTCATTTGAACCAGAATTGTAAAACCATAACGCATGGTCAAACAGTACCTAAACAAATAAATGTGATATTAATATATAGTGAAAGTACGACTTTTAATTACCCAACCAACAAACACTACAATCTCTACATCGGATCGTCGGAAATCGGATTCATGATAGGTACTCCGGCTTTTGTCGTAAAAATATGTTTATTATTTATTATATATTAAATAAGAGACTATCCCTGTTGTATTTAATTACTAATGGTCTGTGTAACTTGTTTCACAGAAGCGGAATATTATTGTATTAAAAAAAATAATAATAAAATATTTCAACCACATCACATGTTCTATTAGCAGATCATCTCTTGCGAGACCACAAACTTGGCCTTTATAATCAACCACGGATACAAAAAGGGTTAGTTCTGTAATCAACGAGCTAAAGACTAGTCTTTTAAAGCGTTGTTTATATTATAAATAATCTCAGACGAAAGAAAGAAAAGACTTAACATTTCATTCATAAGTGACACTTTGTTTTGTCCCAGACATTATCAATAAAATCATATAAGGGGAAAAAGGATAGAAGATAAATTAGGACTTTTTTTACTGTTATACGTAGTTGGAAAAAGATAGATATAGCAACTTAAAATTTAAACTTCGGGTAAATTCCGGGGTGGTTGAACCTAAGTTTAAACCGGATGATACCCAGACATTTTTAGCTACTTCGAGAAATACCGGGTAAATACGGATAAAGTCCTAAAATTTATGTTTAAATTTTAGTTTTATCAACGATTTTATGAGATGGAGCCGGTGATTACACTAGCAAAAACGAAACGCATTTGATGACACAACCACAGTTTATACCGTACAACGAATCAGTTATTTAACTCTCCACCTATTTTGAAGCCACAGAATTCAACCAATAGGAACATTTTCCTCATATTCTGGGCATGCTCATCCTGCCAATTGATATGAGGACGATTTCTTTTATTTATAATAATCAATTCGGTCTAGTTTTGTCTTTTTCTGTTACGACAGTTTTACCACAACAGAGAGAGATGAATAGATGCCGCACCTGATTGAATCAGAAAGTGAACGCACCAGTCAGGGCTGGTCTATCGGTTTTTTATTTATTTTTGATCGTCAGGTCAGCTGGTGTATTAAATTGTTTGGAGGTTGGAAGCGTTGTTTATTTTTCGGTGATTTCAAGTGATTTGTTTAAGTGTGTTGGTTTTTTTGACAATTAATTTGTGAAAAGGTGACTAGTGTTTTCAGGTTTCATTGTTAAAAACCATGGTTGTGCGTTGTTTTGTCTGCAAAAGTTACAAGAAAGCCAATCCAGCTTTAGGATATTTTAGCTTTCCAAAAGATGAAACATTGTGAGTAGATTTTTACATAAAGTAGGATTGAAGTAGGTACCTATTGTATGATCCCAAAATAAAGGCAAACATTTCTGTGAAATTTGTGAGTCGTATTCAAAGAAGACTCAAGAACTGTCTGATGATGCACTGTATATACACATTTTAGAGCATACCAGAATGCTGCAAAGGATGTGTTTGGCAACCTCAGGTCTCCAGATCAAACTTTCTTTAAGTTTTTTGGATCCTGCGAAAGTCTATTTGTCCGCCATTTTAAAGATTTTGCCATTTTGCCAAATATTGGCACAAAAATAAGGGAAAAAATTTTAGAACTGCCTTTCCAACATCCTTGTAAAAACTTTCCCAAAACTTATTTTGCATCTTTGTTTACCAGAACAAGAATATTTTACACTTTAAAATTTTTAAACAGAGATTTGCTTTCACCCAAAACAAAAAAATCACAAAAACTTAATATTCTTTATAGGCCTATTATTTATAAGTGGAAAGAAATAGATATGTCATATTTTTAAAGTTATTTTTTTTTTTCGAAAACTAGTTCCTGAATCAGTATTCAGTCTGTTAAAAACAAACGGTTGTTACCCTTGTAGTAATTTCTATCCAGTGGTTCTAGTTAGTTATTTAAAAAATTTAACTGCTTCCTTCGGGTTACTTTGAAACTCTGTAAGGTAAAATTTTGTTTTCTCTATGTCTTGTGTGTAGGTAGGCCTAAGAATTATATTTTATGACTTTAGTTTTTGATTTAGCTATTTACTGGGTGGTGATTCTTTTATATGTGTGATAATAGGCTACCTTCACATTTTTAAATTTTATACTGTACTGTAATATTCATTCTCGGCTTGCTTCGGTTTGCTCGGTATGAGTAAAAAAAAATCATTATTTTTCATTTTCCCGGCACGTGAAAGTGGCCTTTTATTTAAATTTCGTATGACCAATAAAACTATACTCGATTTTTTTTTCTTGATCACTTGACCACATTATATATTTTTGTTAAATATACTTACAAATCAAATTTTTAACATGACTTTCATTTATTGAAATGGCTACCTACGAGAATAATAAATCAATTGTATATATTCGTTCTATGTTCTTCAACATCCACATTTATTTCTCTTGAGGTTGCCCAGCCTTTAATGGTTTTATTATGAGCGGCTGAACCAGTTTTTAAATAAAAATTTTCAAATACATCATTTTATGCAATTTTTTCACCTATTTAAACCTACCTGCCTACCAGCTATCAAATTATGTGTAAATAACTGATCATTCTCAATTACGTTTCCTAGGGTTCTTTTTTTACCAATTACACTCAAGTTGCTGCATATCATTTAATTTACTAATTTGATTAAATTAATTCCAATCCGGCCCTGTCGAGCTCCAGCTTGCGATTTAATCACAACTCTTTTGACACATGAAGCGCGTGCGCGAAATATGAGGAAAGAATGAAAAAGTCAAATCTGGCTTCATCCAAATTAACAGAGTTAAATAACTGATTCGTTGTACGGTATAAACTGTGACACAACCAATATCGCTGGTTATTGAGTTGTAGCGCTTTCGCACAGATGGCGCTCCGGGCAATGTTTTACCAGATTAAAACTCAAAAAGTGTTTTAAGTTCAAAATTTTACAAGCGTTTGGTATCGCTTCTCGGCCCTAAGCAATGTTGAACACCAATGACCTGTGAGCCATCTCCACAAGTTCTGGTCCAACGTTGTTGGGAAAGAATTATCTCCTACACTTTCTTGGCATAACCTTGTACCTGGCCCTTGGCCAGTGTGATGGTTCATAACCCAAAAATTGGCTTTAGTTGCTATGATTGGAGTCAGGGTCCTCCTATAGCCTTCAGCCTTCAGGCGTCAACATAGCAACAAAGGCCAACTTTTGGGCTATGAACCATCACTCCGGCCAGGGCGGTCAGGTTATCCCCAGAAGGTAGGAGATAAATCTTTCCGAACAACGTAGGACCAAAAACTTTGGAGATGTCCTCTAGGTCTGGGTGTTCGACATTGCTTAAGGCCGAGAAGCGATCCCAAACGTTTGAAATTTCGAACTTAAAACCTTTTGAGTTTAATCTGGTAAAACATTGCCCGGAGCGCCATCTGTGCAACCCTACAACTCAATAACCAGCGATATTGGTTGTGTCATCAAATGCGTTTCGTTTTTGCTAGTGTAATCACCGCTCCATCTCATAAAATCGTTGATAAAACTAAAATTTAAACATAAATTTTAGGATTTTATCCGTATTTCCCCGGTATTTCTCGAAGTAGCTAAAAATGTCTGGGTATCATCCGGTTTAAACTAGGTTCAACCACCCCGAATTTACCCGAAGTTTATTTAATTTGCTATATCTATCTTTTCCAACTACTATAACAGTAAAAAAGCCCATTTATCTTCTATCCTTTTTCCCCTTATATGATTTTATTGATAATGTCTGGGACAAAACAAAGTGTCACTTATGAATGAAATGTTAAGTCTTTTCTTTCTTTCGTCTGAATTATTTATAATATAAACAACGCTTTAAAAGACTAGTTTTTAAACTGTTGATTACAGAACTAACCCTTTTGTTTCCGGGGTTGATTATAAAGGCCAAGTTTGTGGTCTCGCAAGAAAATGATCTGCTAATAGAACATGTGATGTGGTTGAAATATTTTATTATTTTTTTTTTTTAATACAATAATATTCCTTCTGTGAAACAAGTTACCAGACCATTAGTAATTAAATACAACAGGGATAGTCTCTTATTTAATATATAATAAATAATAAACATATTTTTACGACAAAAGCCGGAGTACCTATCATGAATCCGATTTCCGACGATCCGATGTAGAGATTGTAGTGTTTGTTGGTTGGGTAATTAAAAGTCGTACTTTCACTATATATTAATATCACATTTATTTGTTTAGGTACTGTTTGACCATGCGTTATGGTTTTACAATTCTGGTTCAAATGACATGTCACGATAGTGGCAGGAAACAAAACTGGTTTGTAGGCTGAGAAGGTTCATGAAGGGAACCAAGGAATTGCGCCTGTGCTACAATTCAATATTACCAACGGTAAAACCACAGCTTACTTAAAACTATCACCGCCATGACAGAGATCGAACGCTGTAAGAAAGACAATGATGCAAACAAAGAGCAATATTTGTAAAGCCAAGAATTCATACTAATCGCCGTTATTGAAAAATCATTGATAGCAAACGTTGACCAAAATCGCAAATAATAAATTATATATTTATAAAAAAAAAAAGTATAATAGGAGGCGAGCAAGTGAAATTAATATACAGTAGCAAAATAAATCACACGAGGGCGCTAATAGGTGCAAATTATAAAAACGCTAGTTTGGCGTAGTGTGAAAAGTCGCGATCGCGATAACGGTTTTAAATCGCCGTTATTTAAAAATCGCGATCGCCGATAACGGCGTTATGCAAATATCGCTGTTTAGCTCATGCCTATTACAAATTTAAAGTAAGTTTTTTTGACATTTTATTTTTTAGACATACATCGTTAAATATAATAATGAAATTAAACTCATTTACACTATCTTGCCCTTCTTTTATCACAAAATTGGCGATAAGTACATGAAACCATTATACAATGTTTGAAATTTATAAAAAAAATCGTGTTTTCATTTGGTTTATTAAGACTTTTGGTAAAAGTACTCCCAAAAATATCGACCATTTAAATGGAAGGCTGTGAAGTGGCACAATCTATTCTTTCCATATTAAATCAGATGATATAAAACTTAATATTATACAATATTTTTAATATTTTATAAAAGTTTCGTTTAATAACCAACGATATTGTGCAAAAAATTAAAAAAAATAGCAAAAGTGTAGTTAGTTTAAATTTGATATATTATATATATATATATATATATATATATATATATATATATATATATATATATATATATATATATATATATATATATATATATATATATATATATATATATATATAATGTTGTGAGGAAAATTAAGGGGTAGATTCTATATGTAAAAATATGAAAAAAAGTTTATATAAACATGGGTCCGGAAATGCTTTGTTTTTATGATACGGGGTGTTTAAAGTTTTTCGCCATTTAAAGTTTATTTCACATTTCTCGAAAACCCGTGGAGATATTGAGATAACTTTTGCTACACGCAAATGTATTATTAAAGGTCACATTTACATGTACAAAATTATTTTCCAAGGGGACACAGTGGCGTTCTCCGGTAAAAATTCTTATTTTTGGAAAAACTGTACCCCCACTGGTTTTTTCAAAAATTAGTATTGATTTTTTAAAGCCAGTTTAATTCTGCTTAAAAGTACCTCCTGGGTTTGTCGTTCTGACTTGCCGTTTTCGAAATAAAAAATTAATTTATTAATCCGTATCCGTATAAGCTCAAATATTTCGAAGGGGCAAAGAAAGTTCGAATGCGATTTACAGCAGCATTAAGACAGATGGAACCATTTATAGCAACTAATCTAAAGTTAAAATCGAATAAATTATTTCTGAACAATTAGTACAATAAAAATAATAAAATTATAAATAAAACATGAAACAGCTAAGTGTACTTTTAGTTTTATTTCGAAAACGGTAAAATCAGAACGAAAAAGACCAATATTTTAAGCATAATTAAACTGGCTTTAAAGAGCAATACTAATTTTGGAAAAACCAGTAGCGTACTTTTTTTTGTAAAAATAAGTACTTACCAGCACGAACGCCACTGATCTAAGTGCCAGAAAACAATTTTGTACATGTAAATGTGACCTATATTTATACATTTCGTGTATGAAAACTCATCTTAATATTTCCACCTGTTTTCGAGAAATATGAAATAAACTACAATTGTTTAATTATACATTTTTTTTTTTTTTTTTTTAATTTTGCTATAATAAAATCAGAGGTCTAATTTTTTTTAAATCCAAATATCTGAAAACGGTTGTTCATATCAACTTTTAACAAGTATACCTTTTTGACGTAAAAATGACAAAAAAATTTTAAATTTACTTAAAAATGTAAAACATGGCCGTATAAAAAGTTGTGATTATTTAAAATAATAAAAGATTTGTGGGGGGCCCCCCCCTACAAGTAAGAGCCGTAATAAGATTAGATTCAAACCCCTCATAAAAAAATTCCCCGGATTTAATTTTTACTCCTTTTTTTACTTTTTTATAGTTTTTTTTTAAAAAAAAAAAAAAAAATTTAAAAATTGAAATTTTAACACCCTGTATTTCAAAACGAGGCCTTGCGGACCCATATTGGTATAGACTTTTATATTTTTTTTTGGGCCCCTAACTACATTACAAAGAATAGATAAATTTATAAATAACCTTTTCACTCTCCAACGGTTTTAACATGATGTTACGCAGCTGTCAGATGTCGTTTTCATCCCGCACCGTACCAATAGAAAAAGACTTATAAGTAAAAAACAATAGTTTTAGGATACACGAGGTGACAGGCTTTTTTTTGAAAGATGTATATAATAGGAATTAGATATCTCCTTCTCAGAAGGGTATGAAACATGTGTTACTAGACAACATAAAAAAAAAAAAAATGTCGGGGCGCATCGGAATCAAAGGTCAGTTAACCTCTATAAGGTCAGGTTCAGGTCATTTGAAGTCAAAGCATAAAAAAATCTGTATAAATGCATATACAGTGTTTTTTTTTAAGTTGGAACCATAGGGAAATTTTTTTATTTTTAAGTTTACAAAAAAAAAGAATTTTTTTTATAAAGTTCTGGGGGGTCTAAAATTTAAAATGCAACCATTAGATATCTTTTTTTTTTTAAACCGTATCAAGGTTTTAAAAAAAATGAATTTCCAAAGGGGCCTTTATTTTTACAATAGAAGAATGTTAAGGGGAAAATTATTTTAAATTAAAAGTTATATTTAAATATGCAATTACAGCTTTTTTGCATGAAAATTTAAGATTGGTGATTTTTTACTAATAATTCCGAAATTTTTAATTTTTTGGCTTGATACAATTTAACATAATCTAGGATCATGAAAAAAAAATTTTAAACGTGAAGAAAAAAGGTAAAAAATAGAAAAATTATAATTAAAATTGTAAATAATCACCAATCCTAAATTTTATGCTAAATAGCTGTAATTGCATATTTGAATATAACTTTTAATTCAAAAAAATGTACTTTATAACATTTTTCTGTATTTAAAAAAAAAGGTACTTTACTCTTGAGTAAAATTTACATTTTCGACAAACCTCGTTTCGCCTTAAAAAAATTAATATCTAATAGTTGCATTTTAAGTTTTGGACCCCCCAGGACTTTTTAACCGATCCTTTCATCATAATCAGGCCCCAAAAACCCCCAAAAGCATTTTAAACCCTTCATCAAATGTTGACCTGTGTTATTTTCCGTGTTTTATAAATTTCATTCTGACTTTGTGCTGTTTAATGTTTTTTTCTAAATTACGACCAATTTTCATTTACTATCGCTTTATATAAGTTGAAAAAAACAGGTATTGTCTTTGCGGAAAAAAAACAAATACCTTTTATCATTGTTAAGCCTAAAAAAAAAATTATTCAATTATTTGTAAAATAGTTTTTTTTTTGAAATAAAACAGGATGTTAAATTAGTTTAAATAAACAACTTAAAAAGGCAAATTTAAAATTTTTCGTTTCGTTCCCTACTGTTGCAGTTCCTGTTCGTAAGTAAGACTTATGGGGTTTTTAAAACAACCATTTATAAAAACCGTCGCGTCGCCGCATTCTTATATACTTCATATGACGTTCTACTTTGGGTAGCTGCAAAAAAGGGAACGGCAACGAAACGTCAAGTTTATAAATTAATAAACCATTTTTTAATAAAAAATAGTATATAAATCGGTTTTCTACCAACAGAAATACATTCGACCCCAAAATTAACCCCGGGAAAAAAAAAATTTTAAACGTAATGATTGTTTTATTATAAATTTGAAAAAAATGTTGCCTGGTTTTTTTTCTTGTTGCTAGGTTATTACATCTTTTATAACTTTTCGCAAATGATTTTATAAATTGATTTATTCATTTTTTTTAAATAAAAAAAGCCAAAATTTGTTTTTTTAGTCTTGGTATCGCAGATTTGTGGTAAGTTATGATTTTTATAGTTGTAACTGTACTTTCAACTTCAAACGCGTTTTTTTCAAAACTATGCTTCTCAAACTTTCCTCTACCATATCTCGAGAACGGCTTGGCCGATTCATTATAAATTTGTAGGTCGTCTCAGCGCACATAGACGCCAAAACGGTCTATTATCAATCCCCAAAATTTAAAATATTTTTATTTTTTAACACAAAGTTGATAAAAAATCAAGGAAGTTTAAAGGTGTATGGAAGCCCAATGCTATGGCCCATTCGATCAAAAAAAATCCAGCCCAAAGAAAAAAATGTCAGAGTTCCCCCCCGATTTTGCGCAAAACGAAATTCCACGAAATAATTTAATGTGTTCCTACTTACACACTGATAAATCAGTGTGTAGTTAGGGGAAACATTATACTTTTATGAGAGCCGTATTAGTTTCGATTGTTTTGCTTTGTGTGATTATATTTGTGGTTACAGAAGTTTTTGGATTGATAAAAACTTTCTTACTTAAGTGATTAGTGTTTATTAAATTGTGACTATAATTTTGTGTTTATTGTTT
>JAHBCN010011287.1:0-29180 GCA_019359885.1 Listronotus oregonensis | reverse complement strand
GGGTGTTAAAACTAATTTTTTAGCGAACATTTATTGAAATATCTCGGAATCCACTGGGCAGATTAAAGTGAAATTTGGGGTACTCTTATTATTTGCGATGAGGAACACGAATATGATATCCATTTTGCCATTACCACTAAATGGCGCCACATACAACAAGATTGAGTGATTAAAATTGTCATAACTTTTTTGACCTCCCTGTACTCACATTTGCGAGTGAAAATAATAAAACAGCATTTAATTTTAGTCAAAAAAGGTATACTACTTTGATCTCCAAATAGTAGACCGTTTTCGAAATAAACGCCTTTTTTATTAGGTTCCGCATGAACAGTTAATCTAAAATTTAATTAACAACGATAAAGTTAGAAAAGCTACTGATTATAATAAATGTTCAAAATGTTCACCATCCACTAGGACACATTGTCTAATTCTTTTATTTAAATTTTGCCTGAGTCCAAATAATGATTCCTCTTGGGCCCTGATGGTATTGACTCCTTCCACAATCTTTTGCCACAATTTCTGACGGTTATTTAATTTATTTTTATACACAAGTGATTTTAAGTAGCCCCAGAAATAAAAATCTAAGGGGTTAAGTTCGGGACTACGCGCAGGCCACGGATATTCACTACCTCCACCAATCCATTTATGAGAATAAACATCGTCCAAGTAATTTCTGACTTGCAGTGAATAATGTGCCGGTGCATCATCATGCATATACCAACTGCCAGGTCTTAAATTTAAGGGAACATCTTCTAGAAGAATGGGTAGATCATTCCTCAAGAAATTTAGATAACGTTCCCCATCAAGCTTAGCTACTCACCAAATATTTATTGAAAACTCATGTTGAAAATGGTGTTCTTGAAAAGCATAAGGATTTTCCATCGAATAGATATGATTATTAGGCCAATTAAAAACACGTCTCCTTGTGAACGTGGCTTCATCCGTAAATAAAATGATATTACAAAAAAATGGATCATTCAATTGGCGCTTTCTGAAAAATTGACTGACCTGGAGTCTTGCAGGAAAGTCTTGAGGAAAAAGATTCTGAACTGGGGTGAAGTGATACGGATACAGTTTTTCTTCGCGTATAATTCTGGGAACCGAAGATTTGCTTACGCCAGTGGCTGCCTTAATACGTCTTGAGCTGGTTTCAGGATTTTCGATAACACGAACCAAAATTTCTGTATATATATATATATATATATATATATATATATATATATATATATATATATATATATATATATATATATATATATATATATATATATATATATATATATATATATATATATATATATATATAAATCGTCTGGGCTGGGTGGCATACCAGCAATCGTCTTAAAAAAAATGTGCTCCTAGCTTGCACCCATCCTAACTCGCCGCTTTCGAATCTCTTACAACACGGGCATTCCCGGAGAGTTGGAAAGATGCACGTGTGCAACCTGTCCTCAAAAAAGGATGCAAAAGTCTCCCTTCTAACTATAGACATATATGTCTTCTTTTAGTTGTTTGCAAAGTAATGGAAAAATTAATTAATTTTCAAATCATAAAGTATCTGGAAAAACATAAGATCTTACATGATAGACAATATGGATTCCGTCACAGTATATCCACAGCTGATCTTTTTTCCTTTGTCTCACACAACTGGAACAAGTCCCTTGAGTTTCTTGGTGAATCCCAGATCGTTGCTCTTGACATATCCAAAGCTTTCGATCAGGTCTGGCATGATGGGCTTCTTAACAAACTTCCTTCTTACGGTCTTCCACCTAAGCTTTGCTCTTAGCTTTCCAGTTTCCTTTCTAATCGACGTATATCACTTAGTGTAGATGGTCATTGGTCATTCCTCCAGCTTCTACCAAATTAATGCTGTTGTGCCCCAGGGCTCAGTGCTGGCACCCACGCTGTTTCTTCTACAAATTAACGATCTTTTTTTTTCCACAATCAATCCCATTCATAGTTTTTGCTGACGATAGTACCCTCCACTCTAGTATTCAATTTCTTAAGCCACCATGTAATTCCGATTTGGAAAACAAGCACAGGTCAATGCAGATATTACTTTCACAAGACCTCAAACTTATCTTGGATTGGGGCGCCAAAAATCTTGTTCAGTTTAATGCCTCGAAACCATAGTCATGTTCGCTGTCGGCGTTGCTTTTGAGAAAAACCTCAACTGGCACAAACACATTTCATCCATAGCCTCGGCAGCTTCAAAAAAGCTTGGATTCCTCTTCCGAGCCAGAAAATATTTCTCATCTCCCAATCTGTACACTCTTTATGTATCCCAAATCAGACCCTCTTTAGAAAATTGTTCTCATGTCTGGGGAATGGCGTCCCCTACAACACTTAGCATTCTGGACTCCATTCAAGGAAGAGCCGTTCGTCTTATTAATGATCCAACGCTCACAGATCCACGATTTCTTATCAAAGATATACTTTGATAAGAAAGAAACTGAGAGAAGACAAGCACAAAATTTAGATAAAAGATAGTAAGGAAGTATATTTAGTAGCCCGTCATACTAGACCCTTTAAAAATCTCTAATTACACAACATACAGAGTTCTAAAATTCCCCAAGGAACTCATGATATATAAAACACATGGCTGAAGATCTTTTTATACAGAATCCTTATATTCTATCTGATATCTTAATATTGTATATTAAAATATACTAAAAAAATCGGGATTTTAATATATTTTTTATAAAAACTGTATAAAATCAACATGTGTTTCTTTAATATTTTACGATATAAAAGTTTTAGTGAAATAAATCAAAGAAATTAAAAATATATATGCCAGTTCTTTTTACTTATAATATTTAAAGCACCTACAGGCATTTCAATATCGCAAAACATTCAAGGTATTTTGTTTTCGTTTAAATTATTAGCATTTATATGTAACCTAAAAAGTCTGTACTCTGGAAAAGACCAGAAATTAGATTTTAAAAGTTATGATAAAAAATAAATTAAGGATATACTAGGTGTTTTATTCCAACTTGCAGAGTTTAAAGTTAAGGGCTTTTAAAATTTTCCAAAATGCAAATTTTTAAAAGGTAATATTTTAACAAGAATTACAATCATGTTTGGAAAATATAATTTTAATTATACATAGAATAGTTAATAGAATTTTAAAAGTGTAGAGTTTTATTTAAAAAAAAATATGTTAATATTTTTTTTACCGCATTAATGCATCTTGTATAAGTAAGATAAATACAAAAGTTTTTTTGTAAAAAAAAATAAAAAGTTTTTAGTATTTTTGTCTAAATTAAAAAAAAAATAGATAAAGGGGTTTAAGTATGAACCGAAATTGTATTCTTAAATCCGAATAAACGTGGGACTCAGAAGTGCATAATCGCACAGTCCCTTATATTGTTTCTGTTTAGTTACAGTTAGATTTTTTCTGAATAAGGGTGTTAAACTAAGTAGTATGTTTTAAGGGTTTTAGATACACCTGCATTTTGTATTTTGTATAATGAAACTGTTTAACTGCGGCTGCACAATAACGCTTGACCTCACACAGCCGAATTGACTAAAAATATTTTCAAATAAATGCATTAAGTGTTTTTTTCACATTTATTTTATTGTCTGTATTTAGCACCATGTAACTTTCATCTCTATAAACTAGAACTATTAAAAGACCGCTAAAAAATTTTATGATGATTATGATGTTGCCGAGTCTGTGCATAAGTGACTTCGCAGCATTGTCAAACTTTTCTGGCGATGTCAAAAATGCACTGACTTAAATAATAAATACGTGGAAAAAGTTGAAAAGTTAAATAGTTAAAATTGTATACTTATGGTAGTCAAATAAAAAGGTATAGTTTATTTGGTTTATATTTGAATTATTTTTATGTTTTTAAGACAGTTTTTTAACAAACTGGTTATACCAGCATTTTAAAACCCACCAAGTCCGTACTGGAGGTTTGTCTAGAGTCTTATTAAACTGTCATTAAAAATGTAAAAATTTTATTTTCGGTTCGTTGTTTACCATAAAACAAAATACTTGTTTGTTGTAATAAATATTTTCGTCAAAATATTGGTTAAAGAGTTGGAAAAAAAAAACAAGCTTTAAGCAACCAGGCATTATTAGATCCTCATCTCGTTAAAAATAGTTCTTTTTTTGATCTTCTTATAAATGCTTAAAATTTGTTCTAGCTGCTCTTTAATTTCGTTTATTACAGGGGTCGTTAGCATTATTTGCTCTTATTTAGCGTATCTCTCTGGTAAAAATGTCTTTTTAGTCTAAAAGATTAACTGATTATGGTCAAAAGGTTAACAAAATTGCCTTTTTACCATTATTTTAAAACTAATTATCTTTTGTGCTGTGGGTTTTCATAAAAAATATTTTTATTCATCTAGATGCAACCGATCTTGTTTTCCTTTTTCGGTAATTTTTTTAGTTTTATTTTTTAGCTTCTTGTAATTTAAAGCTTTACCTTTTAGCCAAGCAAATAAAATGCTAATTTAATAAATGAAGGCTAATCTGCACTTTAATTTAAAAGGAATCATCATATTCTTAGAAACTATAACTAAATAAGATCTATAAACACCGTTTACCTATATAGCGTGCCCGCTTGCTTTTTTGTGTTTAATTATTTACTCACTTTTGAAATTTACTTATAATGATCTCTTATCTTTGTCATCGGACTTAATTTTAAAGCGAGCTTTAAGTCACCGGTCGGATCCATATTTTTTAAATCTACATAGCACATGACCTTAAATCTGATAAAGTTCTCTTAATTCTAAGCTTGTGTGTGGGCTACATTTTTAAATTAGTAATGGACCTTTTGATTTTAGACCTCACTTTTATTGTTTTTATTTGTTAATAGTTTCTGTCGGTGATCTATCTGTAACTGTTGTAAACGCAATACCTTAAAAACGGTTGAGGAAACATCACTAATCGAAACGTTGTGTATTACCAAATAAAGTCCAAGATTTCAGTGTTTTTAAATACGTATGTATCTACACGTGCATCCTTTGCAAATAAAATGATAATTAAACATCGTGTCGAGTTCGTCTGGTAAAGTTTTTTACAATTTTTTAAAGTTTAGCTTTCTTTTTATTAAATATAGTATAATTATTACACATACACTCGTTGTATCGAGTTGCCCATATTTTTAAAAAGGTTTTAATAAAATGCCATTATACTCTAATTTTATACAAAACTAAAACATAAAAAATTATAGCTTTTCAAGCTTCAATAGCGGACTTGGTCTTTATTATATATTTTTTTTTTTAATAAAGCAGATAACTATATTTTGAGAAAACGTCAACAAACATATTGATAATTACTTTAGGGTTAAGTCTTTGTTTTTCTCAAAGTGGTTATTGTTAAAATAAGCCTATAATATAATTTATTTTTGCTTGTTAGATTTAATCAACAACTACAACTTTTAAATAACTTCCCTTTTTTTACAGGGTCAACATCATCATCTTTTCTGACTCCGTTGACAACGAGGATTATGATCATTGCCTGGCTGTATGTAAAACAATTTATTTAAGAAAAAGGCCCTTTTTTATTAATGGTTTCCAATGTGAGATAAGAGAAAGCCAAAGACTTTACGTGTGTCTATTATAATTACTAATATAATTTTAGGGATATATTAGTTAGCAAACTTTAGACTTGTAAATGTACATTCCTTGCTCATGTATATTATTTAGACATAAGTGTCTCTAAAATATTAGCATATTCTATTAAAGTAAAGGTATTGATTTAACGCAAAAACTATACGAAATAAGTAAGAAACAAACAAACTTATTAAATTGTTACTAATTTTATATTAAATATAACATTGTTTTACAAACACTGCGGCTTCTTTAGATACTAAAAAACTAAATATTTTCTACTATTTGTGCAATTAAAGACCCTTTTGAAATACTTTAATAAAAATGTAATAGTTGAGAATTCCGCAAATCTAGTTGGTCATTAAGCAATAAATCGGTGTTATTAAACTTATCAATTAGCATACTTTTCAGAAAAGTCAGTTTGTATTATGAATATTTAAACAAAGATTAAAATAAAAGAAAAATGTTTAATAGTTACAATGCGAACCATACAATAAAGTTTACATAAGATTAACCAGCAGGAACTTTAAATCCCAAATTAAAGAACAAGCCTTGTTACAATGTAAAGCATGAATATTTGAATTAATTATGCTAATCATCTATTAAATTAATGTTATAACTATTTTACTAATTTTAAAATATTTTACGTAAAAATAATTAACAAAAACTTAATTTTCTCTACAGTATGGAAATTACATTATTTTGAGAACACCGATTTATTGCTTATTGAACGAATGGATTTGCCGAACTCCTCATTATTAAATTTTTATTAGAGTATTGTAAAAGAATCTAAAGTTGCCTAAATAGTGGAACATATTAAGTTTTTAACCGGTTTTGTAATATCAATATAAAATTAATAAAAATTTTATAAGTTGGTTTTTGACATATTTTGAATATGATTTTTCACAAAGTAGAGGACAACACTATTCAGTATATAAAACTATAATTTATAAAAAAATGTTATAAAATTATTATTAACGATGTATGAAGAGATAAAAAAAAATATTTTTCGGGTGATATTTAGTTAAATATAGAAGACTAAAGTGAAATCTAGAAGTGTCCGGTTTTATTTTGAAATATAACGGATCTGTTAATTTCTTTAAATTTTAGATATAATTATGTTTTTAAACCATACGGTATGTCAGTGAATAAATACTTTATATTGGTCATTTTAGAAAATTAAGAAAATGTTTAAAATTAGAGTATTTTGAAATTAGCTGCTAAAAAAATTAATTTAGTAACAGTTTTTATTTAAGCATTAAGCCCTAAAAATTATTAATAAATTTAAAGGAAATATTATTCAACAAACTGATTTCGGATTATTTCAAAATTTTACCTACAATTTTAAGGCAATCTATTGTATTATACCACACATATGTGTGACCTCTCGAAAACTTTATTTTAAAATACTTAATACGATTGTTTCACAATAACCTTTTTTTAATCAAAAACCAAAGTCCACCTTAGCCCTTGGGACGTCAAACAGATTTAAATTTTCCGCCATATTTTTTTCACCAAATTTCATTGGGTTAAGGTAAGAATAAATTATTCCAAGATAGCTAATTTTTGAACTTTTCAGGAGTATTTTCTAGTTTTAACCAGAACTAACCGCAGTCGTTCTGCAAAATCTATTAATAAATGATTACAGTATAGTCAATATTGGCTATTTAAAAGGGCGATTGGTACTTTTTTTCTACGCAGGGCTGACCATCTAAAAGAAACATTTATTTAGGCAATCCCGGTTAAAGAAAATGCAAATTTTAGCACGATTTCTAAACACTAAACTCAAAAAACAAAAACAATTTCCTTTAACTAAACCAAACTTCTGTATACTTAAAAATCTGCAAAAAATACACTTTGTAAAAATTATAAATAAACCACTCTTTGCACCGAAAGCCTGTTAGCTGAGTAGCTGGTTTTCGTTTACAAGTATTTTAATTAAGCAAAATAAATACCTCCATGACTTTTATGGAGGTCCAAAAGAAACCTGGTTTTTGTTTACTTGCCTTTATTATATTAATGATGTACTTTTTAGTACGTGGGATTAAATAAACAAAGGATATTTACGCGAATACAGCTTGATTTTAATAACAATGTATCTTTTTAGTGGTCTTTTATCTACTGAAAATAAATTAATAAAAGAAATACATGGAGTACACCTAAAGGGCCTTGTATTTTATAGAAACGAAAAAATGGTTTTAAAAAATTAAAATAAACTGTGGGGTGATATTATCTCTTGGGCTAATTTTATTGAATTTTCTTTTAAATAGGTGTGGCACCTAAATATTAATAATGTGCATTAATTTAAATAAATTATTTATTTTTAATTTTTTAACAAAAAAAAGCATAAAAATGTTCTATCTGGCGTAATAGTAGATTAAAAAAATATATAAATAAAAAGTTCATTAAACAAAAATAATTTGCTACTATCTTTAACTTTATGTAAACCACCTTTATGCGTATATTAGAGTAATCGCTTAATGCCAAACATTGCAGGTTGTTCAGAACAATAGATTTTTTTATTTGTTTAATAATAAGGGCGGGTAAATAAAAAATTTAGGATTGGATTAAAAATAATTGTAAATATTATATAAGGATATAACATTAAAAAAAATATAGCTTATTTACCTAATCTAAAAGGTATTTAATTTTAAGGTTTAGCAGAGTTTTAAGCGTTTTAAAAGATCCTTTTATTCAAGAAAATTGTTAGTGTCTAGAAGTAAGGTTTTAACAGTTTAACAAGTTAGGCATAGACTGCACTTCAAGGAAAGTCTAAATACAAGTGAAAATACCATTACCCTTAAGATTACCTCTTAAGGTACATAAACACGGTATCAGAGATCTAACTTACGTTCTAATCGACTTACATATTGTAACCAGCAGGATAACTAGTCCTTGTAAGTCTTTTTGTCTAATATTTCGCAATATGTTTAGTTTCTAAATACAACTTTATTTAACATTCGGATTAAGTAGCGAAGCGCACTGCAATTAAAAAAATAAAAATAGTAAATTAGTTTTTAAAATAAATACTTTTTGTTGTTTTGCTTTATTAAAACAGGACTTTTGCAATATAATTACTAGAGTCTCATATATAACTTTTTCTGTGATTCTAATATTGAGCAACTGTAATTTGACAAACGGAGAGGTCGATCTTTTTTTTATTAACTAAATCACCAACGAAGTAATTTATTTAATACTTAGAAAATAATATTAAAAATGTGTTTAATTTAAAAAAAAAGGTACTCACATGCTTTCATATATTATATGTTGTTATCTGTCTTACATGCATACTTGTGCTCAACAAAACCAGTTTTGACCCACATACCGTACTGTTTTTGGTTGCACACTTTTAAGAGATTGGTCGATTTGACGTTAACAGGATATCTTGGCTCAGCAGCTGCTGTGTAGCCATTACCCAACTAAGTTAACTGTATTTCGTTTAAGTACGATTAAGCCGTTATTAAAAAAATATTTTAAAATTTAATTGCAATAGTATTAGCCAACTTATTTATTAAAAACAAAAATTACCAGTATTTACACCAATATCTGGATTTACTAAGTGGCCATGTATAAAATAAATATTATTATCATCTCTAAAAGCAAAAGTAGTCTTATTTTCTTAAGAATTTTACTAAGTATATAACTGACAAGAATATGGATGATTTTTTATTTATATGCAATTTAAATGTAATTTATTTCTTTACTTTTAACGAATAATATGATATGGGTTTTAATGCAATTTGAAACTACACCTATGGTAAATTGAATATTGAATTCCCTCTGACCGAAAGTTTATTATAAACTTTACCGTACTTACAAGGCAAGGTTTCCAGGTGTCCGCCTCCGATTTCAGTGGCGCAGACATATGTTATTCTGTGGAGATACCATTTTTTTTTCGGCGGAAAAACATTTTTAGGGGGTAAAATTAATAAGGTTCACCTCCTTAGAGAATCAATTGTAGGTTTTACATATTTGTAGTCGATATTTTTTCATGTAGATTATAACCCACTTGGCCGTTTGCAAAAATATCGACTACAAGTATGCGAAACCTACAACTAACATTTTAAGGGGGTGAACTTTGGGGGTTGATTTAACCCTCTAAAAAGGTTCTTTTCTTGTAAAGTTTAACGCCCGCTTTTGTTTTATTTTTAAAAAGCTTAACTATGTTTTTTTTATTCTAAAATCATTTAGGACACGCATTTAAAACACATACAATAACGAAAATGTAAGAAATATCAAAGAGGCTTTAAATAAATAAAACGGTATTAATAAAAAATTAAAATTAAGGGTATTTACTATATTTATAAAAGAATTTTTCGAAAATATTTTGTATGGACAAAAGCATTTAAGACTAAACAAACATATGCGTCTTTTGGCGGTAAAGTATAATAAATTTTATTTTAAACATAACAACTAAAAGTCAATAGATTTACGAATTTCACCACATTTCTTAAATTTTGAGAGCTACTCGTCAACATGCTCTTTACACATGTCCGATACACAGCAAGCAATAAAAAGTCTATAAATACAAAAAAGGGTCTTATGAGTTAAGAATTCTTTCCCAAAAAGATTTAGCAATAAAGATGCCGTAAACTCTACTGGTCATTCATAAAATATTAAAATATTCTACTTTTACATTTTTTCGTACTTTTTACCAAGTTATTTTTCAGGGTTTTGGTTTTAAGCAAAATTAATATTTTTATAGTGTAAATGGTTAGCAAAATTAAAATTATTTCCGTTATTAGGTTAAAGATATGTTTAAGTATTAGGTAACTGCGACAGAGTATTGCAACATTCGAATAAGTTATGTTTCACTTAAAAGCGAAAGAAGGAAAAATGAAGGAATTTATTTGTAATATTATAATATTGTTACTCCCTAATTTAAAAACCAAAACTACCCTATTTGACATTCCTAAGTATAATTTTACTAAATAACTGCTTAATAAATAATAATAAGGCAATATCAAAAGTTAAAAAAAATTGCCTACGGTTTCTTTAATTTAAAACATTATACTTATTACATTTTGTAGACATCTGTATTTAAAGAAAGCTATTTGTAACTAAATTTCATCTGAAATTTGGTCAAAGGTTCTTCTTATTTTTTAATTATCTAAAAGATTTATTTAAAAAATATTTTTACTGCTTTTTTATCCAAAAATAATACAATTTTTAAAGCATTTTAAAAAGACAAAAAAATAAAGAAGAAGAGTTTACTTTAGATAAACAATTTTGAAACCAAATATATCGTTTCGAAGAATACTCTAGAAATATGCTGTATTTTTAAAAATGGGTTTAATTTTTAATAACCTTTTATTAAAACATTAAATATTATAAAAACGCTAAAAAGGAGACTAAAATCAGAACTAAGAAGTGCGTATCATACAGAAATATATGATCATTTCTTTTGGTTTTATTTAACCTCTTCATTTCTTACAGTTCTAAAGGTACAAAATATTTATTTCCAAAAATGTTGAAGTATATTGGGTATTTTCTTTGTTACCCGTAATTATTTATTATCAATATTTGTTTAACGTGTAGATTTTTTTTTTTTCCAAAAAGTAAATAGGGAAAATAGTTATTATTTACGATTACGAAGTATTTTAACGAAAAGTTAAAATATTTTTTATGTAGAAGATTATTTGTCTTAAAGAATGAAAAATAATTTTTTTATATTAAATGTTTAGGCAATATTATTTATAATTTTTAAAGTAGAAATGTAAAACCATAAATTACAGCATAAAGCATTTTTTTAAATCGCCGGCTTACGACCTATCAAAACAACTTACCGTAAATAATAATATTCTAACATTATGACTTGCAGCAAATTTTGCCGACCAAAACTGAGGATTAGGTTTTATAGGTTTTACCTTATCACCTAACGTGCAGTAAAGAGTGTGCGATAAAATAAAATAACTTCATTACGATTGGGAACAAAATACTATACGTTGCTTAAACTAACAGAAGAACAACTTAAAAGTCATAGGTAATAATGTAAGTCGAAGACAAGATGTTTCTTAAACTCTCATTGTCCAAGCATCCACCCGAAGCGGATAAAGATACCTACCAATTGAAACGTTGTGCTTCTTAATAAATAAAAACAGTGAGGACCCAAAAAACATCTTGTTTTAAGACCCATTTATATGATAGTGTACTTGAAGGGATTATACATAAAGGTTAAATGTTACTTACACTTCAGATGGACAATTAAACGACATCGACAATATAATTTAAATTATAATATGTTAGTCTTTCTCTTAAATAAATTATTGAATTTATTTGTTCACAAGAATCACCTTAAAATGTTGAAGCGTTAATTTTTAAATTGAGCTAATTGTTCGTTATTATGTTTGGATATCAATGCGGTATAAAAGCTGGACCGGTAAGTAGGTCTTCTTTAATTAAGTAGACGATATATTACCATTTTCATAACAATATGGTAAAAACTCTATAAACTTTAAGGAATATGCTAGTATTTATTGTAATTTGGCTTAACATTTACCTTAATTTCTTTATATCATTTTTAAACTACTTCCATTTTAAAATTTTCATATCCCCCACACATTTCCTAGATATCAAATAAAGATTTTTTTTAATTTGGTAATTCTATTTTGTTAGTAAAAGACAAGAATAAAAATATTACAAAACCCCACATACACCATGTCTTGCAATGAGCATATACAGATTCCTAGAAAAAATTAAATCAGGTTATCTGTCAACGAATAAAATATTGTTGTGTTCAAAATACTTTTTTAAAAATTTTAAAGCTTTTAAGAATTAAATAGAAAGGTTATTAAAAATTAATTTAAATTAAGTTTTACTCCTTATGGTAGTTGCAATTAAGACCATCAAAGCAGAAGTGGCCTAACCCAAAATTGGTGTAACTACAAAATTAATTATCTTTTTAGTAAATTTTAGAAGAAATAAGGCCTATGTGGTGTTTACAACGTTGTCAAATTTCGCACAGGTTATTTTTATCCCTAAATATTGCTTATAAAGTTACTTCTGTATTAAAACGCAATTTTGTAAACTGTGGCTTATGCCACTTTTGCTCTGGTAGCCTTAATAAAGTGCTTTTTTTTTTTGTTACTAATACTTGAACAATACCAGGTCTATATTCCTTAAAATATTTTAATTAATTTAATAAAATTAAAACAAACACACCATCTAGTGTATTTAATTAATTCCGTTTTAATAAAAAAAACCTTAAAACTTTATAGGGCTCTTTTTCTTAAACTAAAAAAGTATTGTTTTATGTGTCTTGGTTATTAATTTGACTAAAAAGGTTTTTATTACTAAAAAAAAAAATGTTATATTGGCATACTTTAAAAATACCAATATATTAAACATTAATATTTTTAAATCTCCAAAACGTTACCACGTTTTACAAAAAGCTTGAAACTGAAAATTAAAAATGCAACAATTATTAACGTATTCAATTGCTATTTTGCTAGAACTAAAATCGATACATCAGTAATGGTAAAAAACAGTTAAAAAGCTTCATATATAAGTATTGTTCTAAACACACTATTTATGTAAGCTCAAAAACGTTGAAATTTACAAGCTAATTTAAAGTAATTTGCTTTGATCTACTAAAGAAAACATATTTTATTCCATTTTGAGCCATTTTTTTCTTCATCTGTAACAACATTTTTTAATGCTTTTTGCCTTAATGCTAAAAACATATTTAAGGTTTTTTTTTGCCTAAATCTATTTTGCTATGCAGTCAGTCACAATGCATATTTTAGGTAGAATTTTTTTTATAGTTGCACAATATTTTTAAGACCTTCTATTTCCTTATGTACTAGGAATGCTCTTAAAGTTACGGCAAGAGGTACTATATGCATTACTGTATATATTCTTTAGTACTAAGATGTATAGTTTTTAAGTCAATTAACAAGATTTAAAAAAAAAAAACTAAAAGAAAACGTTACATTAAGGGTGTTAATAATTGTGGCTGTGTATAGGCAAATCATTAAGAAAAATACTGTGAAGTTTTTGATTCTTGTAGAAATACACAACTTTTTATGTATAGAATAGTATAACCTAAATGTTGAATGGTGGGAGTGTTGCTTTTTCTTACTCCTCTATTGCATTTTCTTTTCAAGTTTTTAATTTCTGTTATTTTTTTCTTTTCCCTCTGTTTTATGTTCTGCTACTTATCTTTTTTTTCTCTTTTGTCTTATTTTACTTTTGCCTATAATTCTTTTTTTTTAATTTATCTGTTATCCTTAATTTTAAATTAATTTTTTATTATCTGAATATTTCAACATTGTGTGTATTGGCACTCTAAATAACTGTTTTTTTTTAAATTCAATAAAATACAAATTATTAGAAAAAAAATTATTATTGAAGGTTTAAAGTCAATTGTGTAAAATAATCTTAAATTACTGGAAAGCATGAAAATATAAAATTTTAGAGTTTTTCTTTTATAAATTACGCTGACAAATAGTTGCTTAAATTATTTATAAATGAAAATGGATAGCGTAGTCAATTTAATATGGATCGTAAGTAAAAAAATTAAAGAGTCTTTGTTAAAAATAATGCATTTTTTATAAATCTTGTTAATTATTAAGTAATTGTGAAAACAAAATTTATTTTTTGTAAAAAAATTCCCTGTGATCAAAATATATATTTGGCTAGTAGACATGCCAAAACTATCGTTTTGTTTAAAAAATTATAATTAGGTCAAATATTTTAAAAGTTTATAAAGAATACGTAAAATAAAAGATAAAAGCCTAACCTAACTAAGATAATACTGTATATCGTAAGATAGTCCAATATGTTTAACAATTTAATCTTACAGCCAAGTACTGCTGTCACAAAAATATTTGCTATAATAAAATACAATAAATATGCGAAAACTTAATATTCTTCTTTATTAAATGCTAAATAATTTTTTAAAATATTCTTTAAAAATCTCTCCCTGGATAAATTTAGGATTGATGTTTAATTTCGTATCCTTAATAATTTTTAAAATGTATGTAGTTTATTTTATGATTCAAAAAAAATCTACATTTATAACCCATTTGTAATAATAGTTTAAAATTTTAGGCTTGTTTAAACCATAACTATGTCTGAAAAAAATATGTTTCTATAAAGCACCTAATAGTACTGGTGTATGTTGTTTTATGTCTTCTTTTATAAACTTTTTAAATATTTTAAAAACTGTTTCTAAAAATACTTATTTATTTATAACCAAAGCATTGTTTAAAAATCGGCATATTTGTGAGAAATTAAAGGCAAGTTGTAGGGTATTTCATAAAACAAATTTTTATCTATTTTTAAAAATAATTCTTATTTTTCATTTTTAATAGTTTTATTAATTAATATTTACCTTATAAGTCCGAAAAATTAACTTTTACAGTATAAGTGAGTTTTGAACACACGACACGACGTATAATTTTTTTTAAAGTTAATATTTTTTAATAAAATATCTAGTATATTGTACTTTTTATTTCTTGTCAATATTCCCCAATTTGGGTAAATGTAAGTAAAGGAAAACCAACTTAACCAAAAAAAAATATTTGTTTCTATTATTACACAGGCCCAAAAAAAGGGTGCGTGCTGGGTGTCGGACTAGGATTTTCTGGAGTATTGTTTTTTTCCACTGAACACGAATCTAAAGTTAAAATTGGGGGTCAAATAGCAAATAATTGAAAAATTTTAAATATTAACGATTTTTATTTTAAATTTTAAACGTCAATATCTTAAAAACTATAAAAGATACAGCAAACTTTGTAGCATATAAACTATGTATTTTTAAAATACCTTTTTTTAAGTTATATAACTTTCTTTGTACAAATGCAATATTTTTCGAGGTATAATCAAAAAACCAATTTTTAGGATTTTCTTAAAGTCTCTCTGGAAAAAGTATGATTTTTTTAATTTTTTTTCTGCAAATTTTAAGTAGATTTAAATAAATAAAATAAATAATTTATTATTAAAAAAAAGTCAAATATCACAATAAAAAAAATGTGTCCGATTTTGAACTGATATTTTTTTGTCAAAATTACATTTTCGTTTATACCTCCGTTATTATTTATCGTATCAAAAATGTATTTAAAACTTTTTAATAGACGATTTAACAAGCTTCCTTTTTTGTTTTATGATTTTTTTATCTCTTATAATTTATATAGTCATAGTCCAAACATTCCGTGGTAGCAGGTTTCTGCCGGTAAATGTACCGTGTCGGTTTTTCGGGTTTTCTCGATTTTTTTCTGTTTGACCCTTAACTTTATCTTAAGATTCGTATTAAGCGGAAAAAATCCGCTATAAAATCTAGGTCTAACAATCAGCACACACTACTTTTTTTTGTGGACCTGTGGTATCATTCAACTATTTATAAAATTTTCTCTCCTATAGTATTTTTTGAATCATTGTCTACAAAGTACCGCAAAATAAAATAATTTAATTTTGGACCTGCTGACAAAACTCAAAGAAGTTTAATATTTTAAAACTGGGGAGTCACGTTAGTAATTAGTAAGACTTTCCATAAGCTTGTGTGAAACCTATTAAAAACGGGATTAGGTACATAACAAGAATCACAAGACCACAAAAATATTGTTTTCCCGTACCACCCAAAAAATCATAGTAATACCCAACTCTGACTTGTCAAACTTAACTAGTAAATAAGAAAACAGTTTTTACTTTGTTTCAATTCAATTTCATTTAATTCAATATTTGTCAAACTTGTATATTAAATAACTGTAAGTTGTGTTTTGTTTTTTAAAAGCCGTTATTTTAAGAAAAGTTTACAATTTGCATTAAGAGCAACTTTATTTTAAATTTAAACACGGTTAAACCAAAAAAGGTATTCTTAAATAAGTATTTTTATCAGTAACAGACTGTAGAACATAATCTGATTATGAATTTAGAATGTTAAAATTTAAAATGTAAAACTTTACATAACATTTACATTTTTTAGGTTCTTGTCCATAAATATGTTATATATATGCGGGCTACAAAACAGCCTATTGACTATTTTATATTGTCCTGGTATACTTTTACCTATTAGCATATTTCATATAGATGTAAATTCGTATAAAATTAGGATGTAAATTTGCTGTAATGGTAATTACTATAAATGTTAATATTACTGATTCGAAATTTATCCTCTAAAATTTAAATTTTATTAATTCCTAAATTATATTTAATGTTTAATGTATGTACTTTATTTAAGAAAATAAACTGTTTTCATCATTATTCTGTGTTTTATTATAGAAAAAGAAATATCCAGTGTTGGTTAATTTAAAACATTGTTTAGGTCTAACTAATAACATCAAAAAAAAAATAATAGGAATTCGGTTAAAGATATTTACAAAATATGTTTATTTATAATTTCGTTAAACCTTTGCTCGAGGCTTCTCATCTTGGATTATAAATAAAAAATTACTAAATAAGTACGTTTTAAAGAAGTCAAATTATTTTTGCAAAAAAATAGCACAAAACAAAAGATTTAACAACACCGACACACAAAAAAACTCCACTCTCCGGATCTCGTTATACACTCATGGACAAAAATATCAAATAATCTTGAAATTTGCCGTAAGACGCAATGCTAATTGTCTGTACCAAAAATATTTATACAGGGTGTAAAAAGTATGATGCTCACGATTTTAATGGGCGATAGTGGAGCTCAAAACAAGTCAAAAAGTTTACATGACATAGGTGTCAAAACATGACAGATTTTTGTCTTAACGATGTCAAAGTTAGATGAGTTATTTCTGAAAACCTTAACAACTAAAAATTTTTGCCTTAATCGCTTATCAGTAGATTTATTTGTTAATAAAATAAACTAAGTTTTTAATGTTTTAGTCTACAAATTAAAAAAAATAATAATAATTTTTCTCCCAGTTAAAAATTTAAAAAACCATTGGCAACAGAGCTACCCAGAAGTATATGTTAGTTCGTGAGGTAAAGTCAGTTGTACATTGTGCTTACCGGCCCGGCCGTAATATTTTTGTTTTTAAACCGGAAAAATATGCCGATAAGTTTTAAATTCAAGACAAACATAGTTTAAGTGTACCAAAGAGTTAAAGTTATAAAAACGGAATGTGTGCAACCGAAAAATCTAAATAAAAAGTGCTGCTTTAAAGCATAATAATTTGTATTCTTAAAACGGATATAATTAGGCCTATTCTTGTGGTAAGTACAATTATTTTTTTATTACAAAAAAACCAAACAGTAATTTATTGTTTTTTAATTAAATTTGATTCCAAATTAAATATAAAAATAAATGGCGAAAAGCGAAAATCTCTTTAAAAAAAGTGTAAGTATGTAAAACCTCGCAAAAAATGTTTGTCGTCGGACTCTCTGCAATGAAGCCGACGCGGTGTTGCCAACTTTTTTAAACTTTAAAAGGCCATATTTCGAAAACAATTAACTTTTGACCCATTTGATTTTGGGTTTTTCGACTTGTTTTGAGCTCCACTATCGCCCATTAAAATCGTGAGCATCGTACTTTTTACACCCTGTATTACCACTTAGTAATTATTAAACAAGGTGACTTAAATGTAAAGTGTTAAGAGAGGACAATCTTACAGTTTTGTATTATGAAAACATTTGTTGTGTTACTGATAAACCCCACAGAGTGTAGAAAGTTTGAAAGAGAAGAAATGCAACAGTAATTAAATGGCCGTTATTTAAAAAGGTGTAACACTCCGTGGGGTTTATCAGTAACCCAGCAAATGTTGTTATGTACATAAACGTAAGATTGTCCTTTTTTAACACTTTAAATTTTACTTACCTCGCTTGATGATTTCTAAGTGGTAATATAAATATTTTTTGTACAGACAATTGGCATTGTGTCTTATGGCAAATTTCAAGATTATTCGATATTTTTGTCCATGAGTGTAGTATATTTTAGTATTTTTAATTGCTATATTCGAATCCGGTGTCTTTGACGCTATCACCTTAAGGACAAGGTCATTTCCAGGTGAAATTAAGAAAAAACCGTGGTCTGATCTCGGCATTACACCATAATTTATTTTAGTATATTGAGTTACTGAATCCGAATCCGGGGTCCGTTTGACCCCATTACGTCATAGTCAAGGTCATTTCAAGTTCAAATTGGAAAAAAAAATCGTTTGGGTCGAGGAAACTCTAAAATATACCATAATGGGATCCCGAGGTCAGACTACGGATTATTCTCAATTTCACCTTGAAATGACCTTGACCGTGACGTAATGGGGTCAAACTAACCCCGAATTTGGATTCATCGACCCAAAATACATATAGGTACAGTAGTTTTTTCTGCCCAAACGACTTTTTTTCCAATTTGGCCATGAAATGACCTTGCCACGACGTGATGGGGTTAAACAGTCCATGGATTCAGATTCTGCGACCCAAATACCAAAATATACACTTTGGTAAGATCCCGAATCAGACAACTTTTTTAAGTGACAGTGCAATTGTTAAAAGATTAAAGGGTATATTTTCCATTAATTACTGAGGTAATGTTAATGAAAATTTTTTTTTTTTAATTTAAAAAAAAGAAATATTTTTTTTTTTTATAAATTTTACCTGGGTTATTTCGCCAACTGAGTTTGTGAGCTTAGAATCAAAAGGTTTGCAACATTGTTGCTTCTTTAAAGAAGCTGAACTAACTGCAAACTAAAGACTAACCAGGCATAACCAAAACTAACCAAAACTAACCACAACTAGGCAAGACTAACCAAGACTATTACTAATCACTAGCAAGTAACAAGGTGTGAAATAAAAAGGAACTGAATAAACGTGTAACAGGTAAGCAGGTAGATATTTGCAATGGGAAAAGCTCAGATACTATATTTACCTAGTAAAAAAACAAATTCAATAAGGAAGAAGAATTAAGGTCTAATTGACCGTTTAAAGTATTATTGGAATTTTAAAGCTTGTTTATTTCCATGGACTCTATCAAATTAATTTTACGCTTTTGTTTTCTTTATGTAGAATGTCCTAGTTAAAATAAGATAAATGTTGTTCTTTTATGAAATGGACGGAGTAATTAAAATATATATTTTTTTAAACTAAAATAATGTTTATTAACATGTTTATTGAAATTCCTACCCGTTACTCCGTTAAAAATTTTAGGACAGTCATTACACTTTAATTTATAAACACCAGATTTCTTTGCTTTTTTTGATTTAGTTTTATTGTTCCAAATACACTTCCTCAAATTATTTATAGATTTAAAGAAAACATCAGTGTTTATGTTTTTTTAAGAAATTATTTATTTTACTACTAATATTCATTTTATTTTATGTTAATGAAAGGATAATTATTTACAAGCAATTTTGTATTACAAAAGTTACGTATCACTGCAGGGTCTTGTGTTTAAATAACCTAATTAAATACACTTAATAAACAAACTAAGTAGTTTTACATAGTTTAAAAACTATGCAGGAATTTCTAGTCGTGGCCCTGGTAAACTTACAAAGCATTTGACAGAGTCTTTAATTTACCAGCAATTTTGTACATGATTATTTAAAACATGTTTACGGATATTGCCTGAAATCTTTGCAATAAAACTATTTCAGATTGCCATATATCCCTACTTTGTTACTTTTTTCTTTCTGCTAGTAGTTTAAGCGGGTCTACACAATAATTTTATTAATAATTAATTAAAAAAAAAACAAAATATATTTAGGAATTGTTCCTTGTATGTTGTAGAGAACAACAACTATAGTTTCTGGGTCAATCTCATAAAAATAACAAACGCATATTTTACTATATTAAGCTTAAAAAAACAGTAATAAAAAAATGGCAAAACTTGGGCGTGTTGATCCATTTGTCGATAAAGAGTTTAAACCACACGAAAAGCTAGAAATTATAAAACGGAAAACATACTAAAAATAAATAAACAATTTATTAGACATAACCAAATTATGAATATAAGGCAATCGTTAATAGTTGTATTACAAATATTTTATTTTGTTTAACTAGTTTTATATAACCAGTTGTACCATAATTTTTTTAAAAAAATATTTGTTGTAAATGCGCGTATAATTTTTTTAAAAATACATCTGCCAAGAAAAGCACGTTCAGGTAACAGTTAAGAATTATAAAACAAAATCAAGTGCGCGTCATGCATTTAGGTATCCAACTGCAAAGGTGAAGATTGGTCCTTGCCGTTTTTTTGCTGATATTATTATCTATATTCGAGACATACATCTGCCAAGAAAAGCACATTATCCATACTTTAATGTTTTCAGGTAACAGTGTAAAGATATCTTTTTACCAAAAATATCCTTATAACAAAATTTGGGGTAAGATTAAAAAATCGAAAATTTCCGTTTTTATTAATATGGCGTCACAGACAAATTGGCATTTAGGTATCCATAACCTTTAAAAATTCCACTTATTTTAGGTGAAGATTGGTCTTTAAAGTAACTTGCCGTTTATCGTGTTGCTGATATTATTATCTACATACTATTTTTCCATTTTGAAGCTGTATATCCTAAATGCGGCTATGGTTCAGTAAAATTTCTATAAGAAAACTGCTCGGGTGTGTAAATTACCTTGTAAGCAACAATATTATTCACGTGATATAAAATTGTTGGAACTGTTGGTAGCAAAGTTAATCAACGTTAGACAGAGTCAGTGACTGGATCGGTGACAAACCCAGTAAACACTGTGTATCTTTTTTTGGTTGGGTTTGGAGGCTCAACCAATCCACATTATACTGTAAGTCTTGATTCGGATGACATTATCCATACTTTAATGAAAAGTTGGCCAACGAAACTAGTTATTTGTATAACGTGTGATTTAATAACGGATAAATTCAATAAAAGGGGAGGTATTTCTTTTGTCGGGCATATTTTGACATCAAATGTAATACAGGGTACATATTTTTTTCTTAAATGGAACCCACTGTATATTTTTGCATTTTTTGGATTCTCCCGAAAATATATATATATATATATATATATATATATATATATATATATATATATATATATATATATATATATATATATATATATATATTACGAATGCGATCTTTGAGGATATCAAGCGTGTGTGGCTTATCTTTGTACACTTCATTTTTGACATAACCCCAAAAGAAAGTAGTCCAATGGATTAAGGTCGGGTGATCTAGGTGGCCACTCTATTGATCCACGTCTGCCTATCCATTTGGAAAAACATCATCTATTAATCTTCTAACAATAGCAGTATAGTGGGGAGGCGCCCCATATATATATATATATATATATATATAAAAGTATATAACGCTGTCCCGTTAAAGTTCCTTCAAAGAAGTATGGTCCAATTACTCTGTTATTAATAATCCCTGCCCATATTCACCTTTTCATAATTCTGAGAATGACTTTCCCTAAACCAGTGTGGATTTTCAGGTGCCCAGTACCTAAAATTATGCCTATATGAAAAGCATATCTGTTTCACTAGTCTAGGGTTATTATATATGGTCTCACAAAACTCGTTTCTGCGATATCATATAGCTCTTGATATTGCATTTTATAAGGGTGCCACTTTTCCTTCTTTAAAAATTTTGTTACAGTCGATCTATGAAGCGTATTATCCAAAGCGAGCTGAGTACTTGAGAGGTTCGGATTTTCATGTAATGAAACCAGGATATCCATATCATTAGGAACGCCGGCCCTTCCTGGTCTGCCAATATCCTTAACAGTTCCAGTCTCTCTCCACTTAGCCTCAATTCTACTGATTGTAGACTACTTACAGTCTCTGTTCGGATATTTGTTGTTGAACATAATTCGAACTTCGTTGTGTGTTCTAGTTTTCTCATGCTGATATACACAGAACTCTTATGTCCCACAAACAGAGGTGTATAGGTAATTGAAATGACAGTATAATGCTGTTAATTTTTTGATTTAAAAATGTGGAAAAATGATTATAAAAATTAAATTGAAGATAGGTATATGACAAATTTTAATCATTGTTTATCAAGCATATTTGTTACTTTTGTCCATACTCCCCTAACACCTCCTATCCCTTTTGCCTTATTATTTGTTCACACGGGACTTATATTTGGAGATTGGGAGGAGAAGGAAAAGCTAGCAGGTTCCACAGTCTTGACACTCTAGGGATAAAGGAACGAAGAAAGCGGGAAGTTCGGGGCCTCTCTAACTGAACTTTAAAAGGATGCATAAAAGTTGCACTAACCTAAAAATACCTATAGAAGAGCGACAGATCCCCACATCGACGGTGGGCAAGAGGAGGAAGCCTTTCTGTGAGCGTTGGATCATTAATAAGACGAACGGCTCTTGTTTGAATGGAGTCCAGAATGCTAAGTGTTGTAGGGGACGCCATTCCCAAGACATGAGAACAATATTCTAAAGAGGGTCTAATTTTATTACAAAAATTATTTACAAAAAATTCATCTCTTTTTATTATTATTATGAACTAACCTAAATGAACATATGGCGCTCGCTACTAGTCGTTTATTTTAAGATAATTAGACTATTATTTTAAATTACACCACAAATATGAAATATCGAAATATAAGTTAACATCAAATAAACAAACTTTATTGGATAAGTTTTGGATGAATGCCGAGCAGAGGCGCCTTTCTGGCTGTCTGGTATTTCACTCTATTTGCCAGTAGTTTTGTAAACACTAATGAAAATATTGAGTTAATATAAAAAAATAAAATAAACCTTGAAAGCCTTTTAAGCTTAATTTTTAGGCCAAATATTGACTTAGCAAACTAAACACTTTACCCAACTTGAGAAGGATAAAAATTCGTTCAGGTGATTCCTGTAGGTCAGAAGTACGAAGATCATTATTAAATATTTGAATAATAATAGTAGTGTCAATATTTTTACGCTGTAAGACCATAAGACTTGTTCCTATGCTTTTTGTAGCTACTAAAATTAGGATTTTATTAATTAGCTTATTCATTTTACTAAAAAAAGTTAAATGTATACCGGGCCAAGGCTTAAATTATTTCTTTGTGTAAAACCGGTAAATTCAAGGAATTATCTAATAAAAACAGATACTCTATGAATTTATAAGCAGATTAAAAAGGTCGGCGCTACAGGCTACCGGCCTAATGCATAATTTTTAAAAACAGGCCAGAATAAAAAATTTAAAAATTATTATTTTATTTTTCGCCTATTACAGAAAATTTAAAAATATTTAATTATTAATAAAGAATATGTTCTTGTGTTATTTTTACTGTTAAAAAAAGACTTTTTACCCTTGTATTAAAATTCGAGCTTTACTAAGGGTACTTCAAAAATAGGGTCAAAATACAATATCACAAATAGCACACAGAGTGTACCAATAAATGCGATATCTAGCAGTTTTTAACTAAATAATTTAGTACAGTGATTATAACTACCGGACAATCTAAAATAAATACTAAATAAAAAAATACTAAACTTAAAATAGTATTAAAGCAATGTTTATTTTGTAATGTGCATCGTTTTAATAATATTAAAAAAAATATATGTTCCTTTAAATTCGGTAGTCAACAAATACAAAAAAATGCGACTGTGATGGCCGTACATGTAGAGACAAAGCATCCTAATTTTGAATTAAACACTAAAAATTTCCACTACGTATAGATTTTGAGTTATAGAACGTATGGTTAATTTTATTTAATACATATTTATGTAGACATTTTTAAACGGTGTTACCAGATTGTGCACAATTTACCCTTTCTCAGAAAACAAACGTAAATTTGAGAAAAATTTAACGTGTTTGGAAGTTTCTACCATAATCTTCGCATTACGAAACAAAAAAAAAATAACAAAAACTGCCTTTTCAGTTACAGTTTTTTTATGTAATATGTTTATATTTTAAAGTTTGGAATAAAAAATAATTTATTACAAAATATAACGTTTAATAAAAAATTAATATATTTTAAAAACAGTTTATAAAATCATATTAAAAATCTGTTAAATAAAATTAAATATAATTTTCTACAATATTATAATACAGGGTGTCCGGAAATGACAATAAACATTTAAGGTATGATTCTACATAAAAAGATGTGAGAAAAACTTCATATTATCATAGGTCCGGAAATGCTTCCAACATGACCGTAAATAACTAAGCACCCCTTTGCTCCCACGCCACTGGTTGCAATATGGGTCACTTGATATTTTCAAAAAGTGACCTCCAATCACTTTAGCTTATACGTAGAAGTAAATTCCTGTATTGTAAGTAGATCCTAATAAATTAAATAATAACCACTTTTATGACACCATCTTCAAGGGCCTGTAGTTCCTCCAGGGAGCAGTTCCGGACCCATGTTAATATGAACTTTTGTTTATATCTTTTTATGTAGAATAGTACCTTAAATTTTTTTATCGTCATTTCCGGACACCCTGTATAACGATCCATATTTATGCACTATGCACATTAAACTGCAAATGCTTGCCAGTATACTATGTTTCTTTTAAATTAGACAACTATATATTTTTCACTAAAAGCAAGTTACCTATGCATAAATAGACAAAAGCATAGGCGTAGCGAGGTACGGGCAGGTAAGGGCAGCTGCCCCTCCCCCCCTTAGAAAAACGGTCGATCGATGGTAAACTGTAATTCTGACGAGCTTTATAGCTTGCGAAGCTTCTTATAAGACCTAAGAAACTAACAGGCTTGAAGGCTGGCTTGTGAAATCCAACAATACGTTATGTGATATCTAATATAATTTTTTTTTACATCATTTCTTACTATAAAAAAATGTCACTTATAACGCCAAGGATAGCGTAGTTTTTTTGTTGTAGCAAAAAGAATCATAAAACGTTTAGTGAAAAACCCAAAAGAACTTAAAAAAAAGTATTAAAGAACTTTTTACTAAACTAGACATAGGAGCAGTCAATGTTGTGCGCCTTCATCGGTCGCCGGTCGCATTCATATTCAGGAATACTTGCGTTAAGCATGTGTCATCACAATATCATAAATGTGTAGTAAATGATGCAGGAAATTTTGCGGAGCAAATGCCTGTGAATGTAATGATTAATACGGCCTATCGGCGGGAAATGAGGAAAGAAAATTCGTGTCAAATCTATAATTTCTACAGTTATTTTCTGGGTGAAACTCACGACTTGCCCTTTCTTTTATCTTTGTGACAAAAGCTACGAAGGATTTTTTCATATACATATATAATATATGCTAGAGATATACATATACATATACATATATGCTCCTAAGTACCAGGGTGCCGTGAGGGCCGGGTTTTCCGATGTTTGACCCATCTTTTTCCCCAGTTCCGCCGCTTGCGCTGTCCGAAGCACTGAAACATGCAAATATTGCATTCACAGCACCTTTTAGACAACGTGGTAGTGCCATCACGGACGTTATTTTAAATAACTAATACCTAAAGGTACCTACCTTTGAGGAGTAAAAAGAATCATGAAGGCATTCTTAAAGACTTTTAAATCTAAGAATTAAATCTAGCGAACAAGATTTGAAACATCATTTAGAACATGGGAAAAATGCCATGTATACATCCCCAAAAATTCAAAACGTAATAATTATTAATTTATGCGGCTTAGTCATAAAGAATAAAAATATACAGGTTGCAAAGAAAGCTTATGCTTATGCTACATAGCTGGAAAAGAGCAGCTTTTCATTAAAAGTCGTTTTTATGACGAAAGTAAAAAAAGTGTGAAGAATTTCTAGGATTCGTAGAATGGATTGCAATGGATGCCAATACCATAACGTCGGACATTAATAAATTTTTTAGAAAACGCAGGACTTGAACCTTAGGTGCAGCCGTGTACAACGAACAATATAAAAAGGTCTTTCTTGACCTTTGCGACATGTAAAAGCGTGGTTGTGGTCTACTATAGCTAAATACCGTTTAAACAGTTTATGTATGCTAACCGTTTACCAAAAAATTGTTAAAGAAAAATGGTTTGAAATTCTGGCGAGAAGTTCTGAAAAGATTTTGTGAAGAATCTCGTAGAATGAATGTGAAATAATAAAGCTATTTTTTTTATTTTTATATATTTTTTAATCACTACCTTTTCTGCTTATATGAAACTCGTATGTTAAAAACAACGATCAAAACAAACAATATAATCTAGGATTCTCTTTCTTTTTGCCCCCCCCCTATAGTGCTAAAAACTCCTCACAAGTATCCCACTTGCGTTTTCTTTTAAGTCCTGATATGGCTAAACAAAATAAAAAATATAAATTTGATTACTCAACTTACAGTGACCACGAGGCATTAGTGAGTGTCAAAACAAGTTTATGTTAATTTGGCCAACAAATATTGTGACTAGTAAGTGAAAGTTAAGATTTTAGAAGTATATTAAAGGACAATAAATAGAAAAAGAGACTGCTAAATATTTATCAAGCTTGCAAACCATTTAGCTATGATATTGTATTACTTTAAAATGTGCCTATTAAGGGGTATTCTAGTGTAGAAATTTGAAAAAAATCGTTTTTTTTTTCATATTTTTTAAAGCTTAACCTCTTAAGAATACGTTTTCAAAGAGATAAGGTATTACAGTAAGCTAAAATCAGCTGAAACAGGAATTCAAGGAGTGAAACCATATCAACTACCTCCCTCTCCACTGCGTAGATCTGCAGGTGAAGGAGGCTAAGGAGTCTGGAGGACCTTTAGATAGGACATCGTCACGTCGTCAATGCCAAGCTCGACTCATATCTTGAACTCCAAGCCTTCCCCTGGCCAGTTAAGTGGTCCGCCAACACCGCTGGTGACGCGCTGTTAATGGCTTCGGATTTGCGTGGTTTTGTTCCAGATCTGATCCGCGAGTTCCATCTCGGACTCTGTAGAGAGAGGATTTGTGAGGAGGCGACTGGCAACATCCGGACAACGATAGCAAAAATGCAAACAGGTGTCGGGCGATGGTCTGACGCTGCCTTCCTTGACTCGGGGTCTTAAATGCACGTGACCCAAAGTCTCACGGAGAGCCGTGTCTGACAAAGGCGCTCTGATGAGTCCAGGAGGGCGAAATGCTATATACGGTCTTCCGGAATAGTCAATGGAATTTGTTACAGAAGGCACCCGGATGCGGTGAGCTGGGTGATGGACCCACGCACATAGCAAAGAGACATACGCCAGTGTATACTCTGAAAAGAGTTTTCTCTACGGGGTAGTGATGACGGGAACTGGGTAACCCCATAACCGCCACGTACCGGCCTGGTAGGGATCCGGCATTACTACGTAGAATTACTCATCGTTGCCCAGGAACCTTTACAAAGTAATCTTCCCTTTTCATTGTGACTGCTGATTCCACAATTTCATAAAAGACAGAAATGGAAATGTGTACAAACCTTTCACTCTCTTGATGCTCAGTTTGCTTGGCATTGAAGACGTGATTATATCCAAGATCTCCAAGGATATTTTTCGAAATTCGAATTATTTTAAAGTTATAGCTAAAGTTGTTGTTCGGCGCAATAAAGCTAGAATGGAAAGTTCTGAGTTTCGAGCTTCAAGTGTTCTGGAAGAAGGAAGAAGTTGCTCGTATTTGAAGAGAAATTTTGTTAAATATTTCAATTTGAGGTAGAAGAGGGCCCGATACATACAGCCGAGATCGCTGAATAAAGACATGTAAAAGAAATATATACTATTCTATAAGATTTAACTTAAAAAAACGTATCGTTCTAACTACGATTATAAAAAACTAAACATTTTTTACTATTTTAAGAAAATGTAGAGAAGAGTAAAAAAATACCAGAAAAATTTTCCCATTTTTTCGGACGGCCTAATTTTTGAAAATTCTTTTTTTCTTTTTCTTAGTTAGTACAATAGCAGCACCAATCTAAATTAATAAAACTTTTTATTTTTGGTTTCAAGTCATTAACAATTTTGCAGTCGTGGCAAACTTAGCGCGCCATTTTTTTAACCCCTCGCTTCAACATCTTATAGCATTTTGAGTTTTGTATTTTTCGACTTTTTTTTCTTTTCTTATGTATTTTTAAAACATTAATAAATATCTTGTCAAAACATAAATAGTAAAAATAGTTTTTGTTATTCATTTACATCACCCGAAAAAACACCTCAAATTCATGCCTCTACACTTGAATACCCCCTTAATTTAGTATATATATATTAACAATTTCTCATGTAGAAAACGTACAAACGCATTGAGTGGTTTGCACTATCCTACATTTCTTACATTAAAACCGCCGAACAGAAAGAAAACCTATACCTCTTCAACTCTTCATTCTTTATTTTTTATTGTTATTACCCCTGTTTTTTGTAGTCTCACTTATAAATTAAACCCTGGATCAGGGTAAATCCATTTTAGGTCTCTCTTTTATAGTCCAGTCAGTAAAAATGATCGATGGTCAGAAGTTAAAGCCTGTATTTACAACGATTAAGCTACTAAAAGAAACCAGTTTTGACAATCGGAAAATAACTCTAGTGACACTCTATTACTCAAATATTAGGTTTACGATAGACAACGTTAAAGACAATAGTTAAATTTCTTTTATACAGTGATTCAATTATTTTGTAAGTATTTTTTGTTTAAAATAAATTAAAAAGTTACATAAAAAATATGATCTTATGATAATATTGGGTTTTAAACAATTTTTTTTTCTGGTGCTTGACATGGAATTTATAGAGTTTATTTATTTAAATTTTAAACATAAGATTAATTAAAATAAAATAATTTTTGGTCCCCAAGTCCCCAGTGACCTTTGACGCTGATTTTGGGGGGCTGGAGGGGTTT
>JAHBCN010011286.1:0-29576 GCA_019359885.1 Listronotus oregonensis | reverse complement strand
TGAATTTATGGCTTCAAAACAGGTGGAGAGTTAAATAACTGATTCGTTGTACGGTATAAACTGTGATTATGTAGCATGAAATTAAAAATTGTTTGACAAAAAAAAACCATTTTAATAGTACAATACTCCCATATTTCTCCATTTTAGAAATATTCTCCCTAAATACCGCTCGTGCATAAAAATTAACCAGATAATTTCCATTCAAGCTTGTTATACAAATTCCACTCGTTCTTCGAACTCGTGGTATTATAAATAACAAGCTTTTATGAAAATTATCGGTAATTTTTAAGCACTCGTGGTACTACCGAGGCAATTTGTAATAAATGATAATCTAATACCAGTAAGCCATGGAAACAAAAGAAATTAAATTGTAATATTTACAGTTTTTAACATCGCTTTCAGTTTTAAATTTAAAGAATGGCTGCAAATTAAAATTTAAAAATTTTGAATATAATAATATGCTGACTTGTTACATTAAGTGCCACGAAAATATAAACGCAGCAGACGAATTTTATAGAAACAGGTATTTTGTTTAAAATTAATTATAACCACAGTGGCAATTGTAATTTACTTTAATTATTTCATACTAGGTATCCTGATAAAAGGCACCCAAATAAAAGGATATTTTATAGACTAAATTCAAATATAAATAGTTTTGGTTCTTTTAAAAAGCCGAGATCAAAAATCTACCATAAAGAGAATCGCGATATGGATGAAACTAACGTCTAAGGGCTTGTAACTAAAGCGCCTACATCTTCTTGTAGAACATTTAAGACGGAAGTTGGTGTAGTAAAGTCCTACGCTTAAACAATATTAGGAAAATATAAATATAAGCCTTACAAAACAAGAATTGTCCAGCATTTACATGTTGGAGATGCTGAAAGGCGTTTGGATTTTGTCACTGGTACTTGGGGAGGATAAATCAGGATTTAAATTTTACAAGGACTGTTATTTGGTTAGATGAAAGTTATATAATATTTCCACGTGATCGACAGGAAAGATTTTGGTTAAGTGTCGCGTGTTTTATATTAGGAGCGAAAATAAAATATCAAATTTTTGATGGTGGCCTCACTGCACAACGATATCTTCGGATATTAGAAAATACTCTTTCCGAACCATTAAAAGATGTTCCTTTACGAATCACCGATACATATTTTTCCAGCAAGATGATGCATAATGCACAAATTGATAGACAGTATTTAACAAAACATTTTGTCGAACGTTGGATTGCCAAGCACGGACCTGTAGATGCCCCCTAGGTCTCCTGACCTCTCTGTGTTAGACTTCTTTTTTCGGGCTATTTACAAAATTTAATTTATAATACTCGATACGATATAGTTAAAGATCTTCGTAATGCCACCCAAGAAGCTCTAAGACAGATACAAACGCATCCGGCACCAATATTAAATTCATTGCGCAGAATTACCAAAGTGTGTGAAAACTGTGTGAGAGAAAATGGCAACCATTTAGAGCATATCCTTTAATTTTTTTTGTTATGTTAAAATATTAAGATTGTTATGATTGTTTTTGTATTCCATTAAAATCCTCAAAATAGAATGTATGAAATATTTTTGGGAATTCTAATCACGGCGAACTAAAAAAAAATACAATTTTTATATTTGTGAGGTTTTTAACATCTCAAGATACAAAAGTGGCAATTATTAAATCATTATAATGGCAAAATATAGGAAAATCTAATGACATAATAAAATATAGGGTGCCCCATTTAAAAAAATCATAATTTCTAGTCGAATCTCAAAAACAGAACTCGAGCCCGCCGCTGAATTATACGTAAAAAGTTCTACAAGAGTGTTTTTTGCCTTTTCGATAGGTAATCTGGGAGCTGACATACGAGATATTCTCTAAAACTGTAAATTTTCAATTTTACCCTGTTGCTCAAAAACAAAATTCTGATTTTGGCATCTTTCGTTTCTCCCATATGGACAAACAAAATTGGACACCCTGTGCAGAGTAAAATAGAAGTTGTTTTGGTAAATAAAATTTAACAGCAAGTCACCAGTACCATCTTCTAAAAAAAGGTGCATAGAACCCAAAAATCCGTACCGTAGTGAACGGATTATTAAACTTCATATTTTATTCTACAAATTGTATACCTTCGCTTTCCAAATAAATTTGGCAAAAAGTGTGAAAACGGCTCCGAAAATTGTGTATTACAAAGTAGTGGGGGATCGAAGCAGGCTTACTTTAAATCCTCACCACTCTGCTCGAAAATCGAGATCGCTTGTTTACCGTAAATTTTCACACTTTTTGCCATATGTAGGTATACAGGATTGGCAAGGCAAGGGCTTGGAAGCCAATTTTAATGTAATGGAGTGGGATGCATATGGTATGACTATCGATTAAAAAGAGAACGACAACAATTTCCCCTATCCCACTTCCAATACAACGACGGTCGATGGTGCCTACGATTGGTTAGGGATTGGTTAGGATATTGTCGACAGTGTTGTCATTTCGTAAAATATTTATTAGCAATTTTAGAAATGTTTTAGAAATCATACATTTTATATAGATTTTTATTTAAAAAAAAAATTGTGCGCTTTGCAAAAAAAAAGTTGTTAAAAATATTAGTATTTTAGAATGGGTAAAGATACTTTATTATTTTAAAAATAGGTATTTATTATATCGAGCAAGACAACGTAAATAATTGTATTTGCAAATGCTGCAAAAGGAAATTATACCAGCTGTAAGGAACGTAAATGTTAATTTCGAGCAAGTTTGGTTTCAGCAGGATGGCGCTCCTGCTCATAACGCAAAGCCAGTTCAAGAATTTTTTACTAGACTTTTCCTGAACGGCCTATTTGTGGCTCAACTAATTTACAGGTATCCACATGAGAGGCCTGTAAATTTAATTAAGTTACGAGCAAAAATATTTGACATTACTTACTCCATTACACCGGAGGTATTATCGAATGTTAGGACGGAGTTTTATAATCGACTCGAGTATTGCGAAGCTCAGCAGGGCAATGTCTTTAAGCGTTTATTAAAATAAGAAGAGTTATTTTTTATTATTAGGACTACTATTAATTTCATTATTTTTTAAGAATGTTCATGAGTTTTTTTAGAATAGCAGTTATTATTTTATTTTTAGGCTTAAGTCTTATAAAAACTTAACAACAGTTTAACTACTGTTGTATTTAAAAAAAGCATAAAAACGCTTGTAGGTGTCGGCGATTCCCCGGTCGTTTCTTTCGATATGTCATTGTTATCATTGACTACAGGAACGATGTAAATTATTTTATTATTAAATGGATGGTATATTAATTTTTTGATTTACTTTAAATGCAATATTTTATTTTATGAAGATTTATTTAAAAATCGTAAGAATTCCTTCCTTATTCGTAAGATCGTTAAATCGGAACCAAATTCGTGTAATCTTATGAATAATCGTAAAATCTAGCATCACTGACTAGTGTGTGTGTGTGTGTGTGTGTTTTGTTGCAGTCTGCCCAAGGTATGCCCCTCTTTTTCTTGGGTAGGTAGAAAGAAATGTCTGTCTTTATTTCGCTCAAGCCTTTGCCTTTTAAATTGACATCTTCTTTTATCGCACTGAAGATCTCTGCACCTAAGAAATTGGTCTGCTAGACGTGTATAAAAAGCAAAGCTCTATACAAGTTGTGGAATGAAATATGAATTTTTACTACATTCAAATCGAACAATTACCGCCTTCAGCACGTTTTAACAAGATGTTATAAATAATCATTTTTTCTATGATCAGCTTTTTAACATTAAAAGGATCCAAGTTATGATTTTTTTTTAAGTTGTAAATTTAAATTTTTCCGATATCTCTCTGCAAAAAATGCACCAATAAGCAGTAGCTTAAAATTTTGTTTTTCGATTATTTGCAAAATTGCTATTGACCGCATCACGTGTTAATGCACAAAGTAAATGACCTTATTAAATGATTAATTTCGCACTTCATGAATTATTAATCTGAAACAAAACATATCCGTGCAATGTTTTTCACATACTTCCTTTTAAATAGCAGAAATATGATATGACATTATACAAGGCTTGAAAATGAGTGCAAGTATAAAACAAATATATGCTAGATATATATTTGAAATAAAAATATTTTTTAACGCATGCAAGTAATTAAATGCAACATTTCGCATGCAATATTGTTCTCCCTGTTACGGGCAAATCCTTATTAATATGTATTTATTTGACATTACTGCATAATAAAACCCATTTGTGTGCCACTATTTGATACATAACCAATTTGTTGTTAATAATTCATTGTCAGAGCGAATTTATAATAAGCCACCGGTTATTTGATATGAAACCATCTGTATTACGTAAACCTTTCAAGTGTAAAATTGGGAGAGGATTTTGCATTAAACTTTTAGATTTAGGATGACTTTCTTCATTATCCTGTGACTTTTGGAAAAAAAATATTTGGCGATCTAAAAATTTGACACTTTATGGTATAAATATTTTCTATAGTTTTGTGGCGGATTAATGTTCTCGTGGTTTTTTGACTCATACATTAAAAATTCTCAACATCTCTTAGTCAATCACACATTGACATGGATCCAAATAACATCCTGGTAAGTTTTAATGTTGTTGGTTTATTTACAAAGGTTTCTGTCGATAACACATAAAATATTATTGGTTATAAATTGGAAAATGATGTCCAACTTAATGAAAGAACCAAACTAAACATGAACTCTATTTTTGAATTATGACCTTTTTGCGTAAAACATTATATTATATTTTATATTATATTTTAATTTTCATATAGAAAATTCAAAGACAAAACTTTTCTCTTTTTACATTTTTTCTCTACGACCAATACTTACAAAGTTATGAGTGACTAAAGTTATAAAAAAAGGTTTTTAGATTGTTCGCGTTTGTTGATTAATGAATTGTTGCGGAGCTTTCTGGGGGGGAGCATATCCCGATTTTTATTATATCTACTTTTTAAAGAGTTTTCAGTAAAAATATGCCTGCCACCTCGTAAACGCAACCAAAGATAGGCAAGATCCATTCAGTTCTTTGTTTGAAGTGTTATTGTGCTAAAAGTGTATAAAAATTGCACATGTTTATGCTATCCTAAGCTCAGTGGGCATGGCTTGACCTAAACCCGTGTGTTTTTGGTGTTAAGGACTTCTGGGTGACATAATGGTGTGTTGTTTTGTTATTATGAGGACAGAGTGTCAATAAAATTAATTTTGAATTTTTAATGTAATAAGTGGATTATTACGCAGTGTATGACCAACCTTGTCATGAGCAGGTTGCCTCATATAAATATTTGGGACACGAGATCAGGATTGGCCGAGATAATATAACTTACGAGCTTAACAAGAGAATACGCTTGGTGTGGGCGGCATTTGGAAAGCTTAGGGATGTTTTCAAATCAAACATTCCCATATGCCTCAAACAGAAAACATAAAATCAACGTATACTGCCAGTACTAACCTAGGGGGCAGAAATGTTAACGCTTACCAAAAAACGGCGCACAAGCTGCGAGTTGCTCAAAGATCTATGGAGCGGTTAATGCTGAGACTGTCTCTGAGAGACAGGATACCCAATGTGACTTTACGGCATAGGATGGGTGTGACCAATGTCTTAGAGAGAGTTGCGACATTAAATTGGAACTGGGCTAGCCATTTGGCACAAACAACGAATGGAAGATGGTGTTCTGGAGTGGAGACCAAGGCTCGAAGCCTATAGGAACAGAGGCAGGCCACCAACAAGATGGTCGGATGATATTAATCCGGGGAAACTGGATACAGGACGCACGAGACCGAAAACGGTGGCAGACACTAAGGAAGGCCTATGTCCAGCAGTGGACGTGAACGGCTATTTGATGATGATGATGAAGTGCTATATCATGTTTTAATAAATTATAACAAAAAATTTAAACTTGCTGTACAGTAAATTTTCATCAAGTCTTAAAATTACACCAAATATGTGTTTTTTGTATTAAAAATACACTTTTTATTATTAATTTTGTAGGTACTTTTGTGTTTCTTTTATTTGATATGTTTAGTAATAAGAATTATCTTTTTTTCTAAAAGTTCTGCTATATTTAAAGTTCCACTAGCATTTATTATAACATGTTGCAATCTAAAATAAAACTTTTCTGTGATTTTTATAATATTTATCTTTTTTATTTTTTTATTATTTAATAACACCATTTTATAGCTAAAAATGTGTTAAATTATTCTAATTAATTTACCCTAAAACAATAAGTTCGGTCTTGTAGAAACTTCCCACTATTTGCTGTGAAAACCCTAAATACCTTTTTCATCATATTATCGCCTCTAATACCATTATTTTTCGCTAACATATTTAATTTTGATAATTGAATACCTTTTACATATAGAAAAGATACTTTTGTTTTGCTAATTAGGTTAATAAATGTACCGTGTCTGCAAAAGTTTTATTTATATATATATATATATATATATATATATATATATATATATATATATATATATATATATATATATAAAATATAGTATATATATATATATATATATATAAAAAATAATATAATAATAAATATTAAATAATAATAATATAGTAATTAATAGTATAATAGTAGGACCAACATAGACATCCGACAGCTCAAACGCGTGAGCCACTGTAACAATTCCCAAGACAAGGAACCGTAACCATAGAAATTCAAAAAACGTGGAAAACATCCACCAAAAGAGAACTCTCTGACACCTAGCACAACGTGGAAGACTACCTCAAACGAAATCCTGAAACCCCCAAAACCGAGTAAACCCACCTCAGAAGAGACCAACATGCTACAATCTTCTGCTCAGGAACCGTATAAATGACACTGAGAAATAATAGTAATCTTTGACACCAGTTAACAGCGTTGAAAAAGTGATATATCGAATGAAAACAACTCACATTCATCTATCCGTGAAACTCTAAGAACTAACATATATATATATATATATATATATATATATATATATATATATATATATATATATATATATATATATATATATATATATATATATATATATATATATATATATATATATATATATATATTAATAATTTATAGCAGCGTTTCTTAACCTCAGGTCGCTGGTAGAATGCTTAAATTGCAGGGTGATAGAGTTTTAAAAGAAAGATTAGCCACAATGAGTCTCAAAAAATTTTGGGCAGAATTATCTAGGGAGTCTATTCTCAACAATGAAACTTAAAAGGCTTTGCTACCATTTCCAACTACTTATTTGTGTGAAGCAGGATTTTCGTGCCTTGCTGTTTTAAAAAACAGGTACAGAAATAGAATGGATCCTCAGCATGAAAAGCGGTGTGCATTTTCCATAAACCTAACTCCGCGTTTAAATCTGCTTTGCACAAAACTACAGCAACAGGGTAGTCACTAATACAATTAGTGATGATAACCCTCAAGAATTATAATATCTGTGCCTCAGGCTATAGGTATGTTTTTTCATGTTTTACTCTGTTGTTTAAAAGATTACCACTTTTCTACTATGAATGCCGAATTATGCTGATACTTGCTTGTTTAACATAGATTTAATTAAAGAAAATATTATTAATGTTCTTTTTTTATATTTTGTAATGACAATAATTTGAGCAAACCACGGACTTTTAGTCCTATTACTTTATTATCACTGAAAAATAAATAAAACGTTAGGGTCGCGGACTTTAAATATATTTATATTTTGGGTCACCAGCCAAAAAGGTTAGGAACCGCTGATTTATAGACTTAAAAGAAAAATCTAAGCTCTTTTAAAGCTGCTATGACCATCTATAGTTATAATGTGCTTGATCCAATTAACATAATTCTGGAAAGTAACGCCCATTAGGTCATATGGGTCTTTTCTCTAAAGTTCTTTTTTGCTAAAAAATAAGGGATAAGACAGGCTTTTGCAACGAACAAAATGGTGCCCCTAGAGCCCTAAACTGGACAAGAGTTTTGGTGCTTAATTTTAATAGTAACTAAAGATCTTGTGATAGAAGTTTCTACACTACTCTGCGCTTGATTTATGACCCCGGCTTTAAAAACTGGACATTAAAATAAAAGGTACTTGCAAAATATAAATGGAATAATAATCATAAAAAAATCCGCGAAGTAGTCCCTTTAAAACGGGGGTCCTGGGTGCCAATTTCGCTGCAAATAGAGACTACCTTCAGGGTACGTTTTTTAAGTCGCTGATTCCGAATTTTGAGGTTCCAAAACCCGTGAAGCTCGGAAACACCCATAAAAGGGCAAAAAACACCCTTTTTTGAGGTTTTTTAAGAATTATCTCATAAAAAGTTAAAAAAGTTATTTATTATTTACAAAAAATTGTATTTTTTATGACAATATATTAATTTTAGCCTAAATTAATCTTAAGGGTTATTTATTGGGGGTAAAACAACCAATTATCCCTAAAATATCGTACAATTTAAAAAATGCAAACAAAAAAATTTTGTGATTTTTGCCTAAATTAAAAAATAGCCATTTTACTCCCAAAAAATATATTACTCTCTCCTAAGGGATTATAAGTACCCCTTGCACCCCTTTTGGGAGCCTAAAATATATCCAATTTAAATTAAAAATAAAACAATAAGTTTAAAATAATTTCTTTTGTATTTTTCTTTATTATACCAAAAAATTGGCTTACAAAAAATATCACCGGATGTTTTCACCCCCCAAAAACATAATAAAATAAAAAGTGCGCAAAAATTATTTTTTTACATTTAACTTAGAATTAGAATAAATGGTCATTTTTCGATTAAAAAAAAATCATCGCATTAACAACTAAAATGAATCCGTAAAACTCTCTTGGGGGTTAAAAAAATACAATAATAACTTTTAAATTTTTGTACTTTTTGCTTTATTTTTTACATTAAAAGCCATTTAAACTTAAAAAAATGTAAAAGTAATTATTGTACACTTATTGTTTTTATTTAACATTAAATAAAAAAATTACCCCCAAGAGAGATTTACGGATTTATTTTGCTTGTTAATGGGATGATTTTTTTTTAATTAAAAAATGGCTTTTTATTCAGTATCTAAGATAAATGTAAATATTTTTTTGTGCACCTTTTAATCTATTATGTTGTAGGGGTAGTTTTTCTCGTTAAAAGGGTAAAAACATCCGGTGATATTTTTTGTAAGCAAATTTTTTGGTTTAATAAAGAAAAACACAAAAAAAAATATTTTACACTCGTTGTTTAACCTTTAATTCGAATTGGATATTTTTTAAGCCTCCAAAAGGATGCGCGGGGTAGTTATAATCCCTTAGGGGGGGGATTTTGTTTTTTTGGTCGTGAAATGGCTATTTTTTAAAAGTTTTAGAAAATAGCACAATTTTTTTTGTTTGCATTTTTTCTAATTGTACCATGGGGGTTGTTTCATCCTCAATGAAATACCCTAAAATTTAATTAAGGCCCAAATTATTATAATGTCATAAAAAATACAAATTTTTATCAGTAATAATTGATTTATATAATTTTTTAAGGTTATTCTTACAAAAAAAACTCTAAAAAGGGTGTTTTTTGCCCTTTTAGGGGTGTTCCCGAGGCTCAAGGAGTTTCGGGACTTCAAAATATAAAATTTGCAACCCAATTTTTAGGGCATATTCTTTCAATAGTTGGAAAAGTATATTTAAACGGCCAAACTATTCTGATGGTGGCAAGGGTCTTCCAGACCAGTATATAATAGTCAGGGCGCTTGACGAGAGTTCGAGCGCTACAGACTCGTATGAGCTTTGAAGTAAGAAAAAGAGGATAATATACCTCTTGTGTATTGAAAATTTTAACGGAAAAAGTTAGTTACGACAATAATGTATGCAGACCTGTAAGATTAACAAGTTTTAACGGTATATATTTGTTAACATGAATAAAAACTTAAACTTCACATGTAACATTGTTTGTCTTTCATTTAAGTAATCTTTTATCATATCTTTACAATACATAATAAATATATCCTCTCTTTCTGACAATGAAGTTCATACGAATCTGTCTGGAAGACCCTTGCAACCATAAGAATAGTCTGGCAGTTTAAATATACTTTTCCAACTATTGAAAGAATATGCCCTTAAAACTTTAGCCATGTGGGACCAGGTTATAAATTGCCATCCCGACGACAACTTTACTATCGTCTGACACATACTTGTAACCATCAAAAGAGGTTATCAATTTTTCAACTTACACATTACATCAAACACACATTACAAATTTTAAGGGATGATGCAGTAACCGGAGGATAACTGCCACAACGGTATTTTCATAATTGACCGATTGTAAAATAATATTTAAAAATTGTCTAGCTTAGTGGGTAGTGGGTTAGTCGGATGGTTCACTGGCTCTTAGACTAAAAGTGCGTAAGTCCATGTGGCACAACCTTACAAAAAACAAAAATAAAACTCTTTTTAAAAAAGTTTTTACTTGTTTTTCTAGAAAGTTGTGTCACAGGGAGTTACGCACCGACGATATAAGTTATTGTTTTTTTAAGTTATTTCGAATTTAAAAATAAATATTTTTTTAGCTTGTAAATAACTTTTGTAACTGAGAGAACAGGTTTTTACTCTAAAATAACGAATGTTCAGCTATCTAAAAAAGTCTTCCTGTTATGAAAACTTAGAAAGAGGTGAGTAAGGATAGCTACAGGTTTGGAAGCCCATTTTTTAATTAAAGCTACTATGTCGTCGGACTCAAAAAATTCTTAAACTGATTTTATTTTCTTTTTGCTACTTTCGGTTTTAGTAATGCCTAGATACCAATAATATTTTTATACCGAAATCCCATTTTTTTTAATTTGTCAAAGCCTGTAAAAAAACTTTGTATTTAAAATGTATTTTTATAAGTTTTTAATTTAAACTTTAAAAATAGGGACTTTTAATTAAATCTTTATTTTCTTTATGCCCAGCACCCCATGGCCTAGCTGTTCCACCAATATAAAGTTTATTACAGTGACAATAAACTTTTTACTAGCTTGTTACTCATTGAAAGAGTTTAAAAAACCTAAGGACAATTTACAGTTTTAAAGTTAGTTCTTATGTTTACTATATGCCGGTATAAAACTATTGAGGTATTTTATAAATTAGGTTAATGCGCAAAATGCCTTTCTGCACTCTACAGCTTGTCAATGACTATAACTTCCAGGAAAATAATAAATTTTTAATTTTATTTTCTGGTACGCCCAAACGCAATGTATTTTTATCACACTTTTTTAAATTCTCTATGTGGAGCCTTGTATAAAGTTTAAGTACTAGGTACCGTGGGTGCCGGGTTTTTAGATGTTTAACCCATTTTTTCCAGTTCCGTCAACCACATTTCAGTAGCGAAATATTCCATTTTACGGCAACTTTTAGGCAACGCAATAGTTGCCTAAAAATTGACGAACGTTTACAAACACCCCCTGCCTGCATGAACTATCCCCCATTAATGTCTGAGTAATGTCATCAAAACGGGACCTACAGTTTACCATTAGATCCGAATTCCATACATTTGCCCGATGGTCAGTATTCGGACTCTTAACCTCGCCCGACGATGTTTAACTTTACTAATCTGACAAGAAGCGGTGTTTTATCGCGGTGCCACACTAAACAGTGCTTTCAATATACTGCAAATTGCTACAATTTCATTATTGGTTAAAATACATTTTTTTAAAAGTCACTGTTAAAGTTTTTAAAGGTTAATATTTTTTATATTTTTTAACTTATAATAAGCGTAATAAACAGTATTTTTCTACAAACGTGTTAAAAATTCAATTTTTAACACTATATGCCTTAAAAATGTTACTTTAAGGCACTAATGCCTTAAAGTAACATTTTAAAGCACTAGTGTTAAAAGTGAAATGTCAACTTTTGAAAGGTAACGTCAACGTTTATTTATTCACTAACATTTATATCAATTGTACAATTCAAACAACTTGAGAAACAAATTTCTTCCACAGTTCTAGCATTCTACATAGTTGAGGTGGATTGAACAGAAAAAACCGCATTCTCAGTCGGTTGTTAGAATTGATTAATAAATGCTAAACTTCAATAATTTTTAAATACGATGCTATGTAAAACTATAACTTCCAATTTTTTTAAAAAAATTTTTAAATGTTTATTCATTTTTTGAAAAGTATGTTTTAAGGTTTTTAGCTTAAATTCGTGCCTTAAAATTGTACTTTTAATACTTACATCATAAATAAGTATTATTTGTTTTTTTTTGGCACCCCGTGAAATAAAGAAAAAATTTTAAAACGTATTGCTACTAAATACGTATACGTAAATACTAAAACGTATACCCTTCTGTTATTTATGGTAAAAAATAAAAAAGCCTAATTTTTTTTAAACTGCAAGTTTTTTTACTGCAGGCGATCCGAAGCAGTTGAAAAAAGTAAAGAGGCAGCATCATGTAGGAGATTCGCAATATTTTATTACTTTTTTATAGATTAATTATGTTTATATCTAGGACATACCAAACAAACCCACAGTTATCTTATAACGCGATCAGACCAAGCCCAGTGCGAACAGTGCAAAACTCCTTTAAGTATACAACATCTACTTATAGACTGCCTTTGCTATAGTGCGGAAAGACAGGCATGTCAGATACCCCTGGACACTGTAAAAACACTTGGAAAAGATTGTTACTATAACACCATCATAAGATTCCTCACTACCACTGGAATAATTAATGAACTTCAATTAAGAATTATAATGAATTAAGTTGCTAAATGTATGTTAAAAACCTAGAATGTCTAATAATGTTTAGATTAATTTAATGTATGTGCGCTAATAACCCTAAGAGGTTGACGCGCTAATTAAATAAATAAAGAAATAAATAAAAACATTTAAAATAAATACCTACCACACTAAACAATGTTTTCAATATACTGCAACTTGCTACAATTTCATTATTGGTTGAGATATATGTTTTTAAAGTCATTATTGGAGTTTTTAAAGGTTAATATTTTTTATAAATATATATATTTACTTATAATAAGCGTAAAAAACAATATTAATTTTTTTTATTTTTGGGCACTCCGTGGAAAAAAGTATAAATTTTAAAACGTATTACAATTAAAGTCGAACTGTCTGTTATTTATGTTAAAAAATAAAATAGCCAATTTTTTTAGACCGCGAGTTTAATTTACTGCAGGCGATCCGAAGAAGTAGGTAAAAGTAAAGGACGCAGCATCATGTAGAAGATTTACAATTTTTTATTACATCTTTATAGTTTAATTATGTATATATCTGATAAGAAATTACAATAAATCATTAAAACACTTATTTATTTTGTATTTTAATAAATATAAAAAAATAAAGAACCTATATTTTAGCATTAATGTAGCTACCTAATATTGCTCGGACTATTAGAAACTTTTAAAGTTAGAAGAAATAAAAATTTGACTTAATAACAATTTTGACTGGAGTGACATCCTAAATAATAAGCATCTTCATTATTAATATGTATTCTCTTTAACCATAGATTTTATTTATTAAAAATTTAGTTATTGGTTACCACAAGTGATTTATACTTAATTTTCCAGATTTCGCACACACTTAAAAGTGCAAAAAAGCCCCAAATGTGCGGTCAAAAATTAGGTTTAAATTATTTCTGGTAACCTTTACCCTAAAAAATAGAATTTTTAATAAAATTAGTAGAAAATTATAAATTAATACATGTCAATATGTTACTTGCTAAGCTTAATTTTTAATTTAATATCATTTAAAAAAATCAAGAATGCTTTTTATCTGTAGAATTCTGATATAATATTATTTTATAAAGAATGAAAACATTAAAATATATACCTTTTGGTGTAAAACTTAAAAAGATGGATAACCTTTTTTTAATATATAAATGATTATAATATATAAATTAGTCGTTATTGTGAAAAACAAATATGTTTGCCTTTATTATTTATCATTTTATAGCTAAAGCACATAACCTGGTAAGGCCAAAACTACAAAAAAATAAAGGGGTCTGCTTATAATACTGCAGGCGATCCGAAGCAGTAGGTAAATGAAAAGGAGGCAGTATTATGAAGAAGATTTACAATATTTTATTACTTTTTTTAGTTTAATTATGTATATATCTGATAAGAAAGTAAAATAAATCATTAAAACCCTTATTAATTTTTTATTTTAAAAAATATCAAAAATAAAAAATATCTATATTTTAACATTAATGTAGCTACCTTAATATTGCTTGGACTATTACAAACTTTTAAAGTTAGAGGAAATAAAAAATTGGCCTAATAACAATTTTGACTGGAGTGACATTTTAAATAATAATTATCATCATTATTAATATTTATCTTCTTTAACCATACATTATATTAATTAAAAATTTTGTTTTATAAGGTATAGGCTACTGGAAATAATTTATATTTAATTTTTGAGGTTTCGCACGCACTTTTAAGCGCAAAAAAGGCTGAATATGCGGTCAAAAATTATTAAGTTATATTATTTTCAGTAACCTTTACCCAAAAAAAATAGAATTTTTAATATAATTAGTAGAAAATTATAAATTAGTGCATGTCAATATGTTACTTGCTAAGCTTAATTTTTAATTTAATATTATTTTTAAAAAATCTGGCACGCTTTTTATCTGTAGAATTCTGATATAATTTTATTTTATAAAGAATAAAAATATTTAAAATACATATCTACCACACTAAACAATGTTTCTAATATACTGCAACTTGCTACAATTTCATTTTTGATTGAGATACATTTTTTTAAGTCGTTATTGGAGATTTTAAAGGTTAATATTTTTTATAAATATTTATTAACTTATAATAAGCGTAAAAAATATTATTAGTTTGTTTTTTTTTTCTTTTTGGGCACCCCGTAGAATAAAGTAGAAATTTTACAACGTATTGCAACTAAAGTTGAACGTATACCCGTCAGTTATTTATGGTAAAAAATTAAATAGCCTATTTTTTAAACTGCAAGTTTTATTTACTGCAGGCGATCCGAAGCAGTAAAAAACAAGTAAGGGAGGCAGCATCATGTAGGAGATTTACAATACTTTAAATACTTTTTTATAGTTTAATTATGTATATATCTGATAAGAAATAATAAAAAATCATTAAAACCTTTTTAAATTTTGTGTTTTAATAAATATCAAAAATAAAAAACCTATATTTTAACATTAATGTAGCTATCTTAATATTGCTCAGACTATTGCAAACTTTTAAAGTTAAAAGAAATAATAATTTGACCTAATAGCAATTTTGACTGAAATAACATTTTAAATAATAATCATAATCATTATTAATATTTATCTTCTTTACCATACATTATCTTAATTAAAAATTCTGTTTTCTAAGGTATTGGTTGCTAGAAATAATTTATATTTAATTTTCGAGGTTTCGCACACAGTTTTGAGCACAAAAAAGCTCTGTATGTGCGGTCAAAAATTATTGACTTTAAATTATTTCCAGTAACCTTTACCAAAAAAAAATAGATTTTTTAATATAATTAGTAGAAAATTATAAATTAATACTTGTTAATATGTTACTTGCTAAGCTTATTTTTTAATTTAATATTATTTTAAAAAATCTTGCCAGGTTTTTTAAATATAATTTTATTTTATAAAGAATAAAAACATTTGAAATAATTACCTTTTGGTGTAAAATATTTAAGGATAGATTACCTTTTTCTAATATGTAAAGTACTTCGTCGTTACGGTCAAAAACAAATGTGTTTGCCTTTATTAATCATCAAAGTATAGGTGTCTGCTTATAATATTAAGATTTGGTCTCAAAGAAAAAGTATTAGTAGCAGGCCCTTCTTTTGTGAAATTCTTAGAGATTTATCAATCTTGGCTTAAATACCATGGAAACGACAAAATACTGAAACGTTAATGGTATTGCCAACGCAATTAAGCCAAGGTTAATAATAACCATATATTGCAAAAGTGGGCCTTAAAGTAACTAGTTTTATACATACTTTAAAATCTTTTTAGATTATCTAAAATAATTTAATAACACATTTAATAAAATAAAAAGTTGAATTTTTATTTTATTTTTGGGATAATATGAATACATAATAAAACTGGCAATAGAAAACGTACTTACCCAAAAAGAACTGACTGATGGATCAGCTTCTGTAACACTGACCACTAGGTATAAGTTTACCTGTTGATAGGCGCACGAATGATAACTTTGCCAAGTAAAACAACCCTTATATATTCGCGCCACAGGTTTAGTTTGGCGCTCTTTCCACACGCATGGCTGCTCTCGCTAAGGCCTTTAAGCGTTGCGTGGGCTGCAGGCTTCCTCTGTTAAATAAAGAGTTTTTGTTAACTGTTGTCTTGTTATCTCAAATATATTTTTTTGAATTATGTTAACGTGGGTAAAATGTTTTTTCTATTATTTACTAAATGTATTAAATACAACACTTGATTTTAAAAATTCCCCTATGTTCACAATAAGGGATATAGAGAGCTAGAAAGCTCTTCCTTCTAACTATAGACCTATATCGCTTCTTTTAGTTGTTTGTAAGAGAAAAAAATGTTAATTTTTAAACATTAAAGTATTTAAAAAACACAATATTTTATTTGTAAATATGTTATACAGGGTCCTGCAGCTCACCTCCCGTCTTATGTAGCTCATTTATTTTTTAATTTAAAATTTTCATATTTTGCTGACGTTACCTTTAACCTACCTTGCATTTCAGGAAAATAATTTTGGTTATACTGGGTGTCACCAAAAAGTGTGACGTCAAGATGGTGCATTTTTTTAAATGGAACACTGTGAATTTTTTTATATATTAAGGTACCTCTTGTAGTCATCTATCTTCCTCTTAAATTTTGTCAACATCGGTTCAGTAATTTCAGAGAAAAAAAATAAAATATTAAAAAAAACGGTTTTGCACCATTGAATTTAAAAATGAAGAAAAATACCAATAGTGCTTGATTAATAGAATTAAACAAGGAACTTATTAAGTAACGTAATATCAGTCACTTATGTCATGTTTGGTTATTCCGAACTGTACAGGGTGTCCAAAATTTAGTGTCAAACTCTTCAATTTTGAAAGCACTTTATTTTTCTTATTTTAAATATAAGCTCCTGTAGATTTTTGGGTCGTTAGATGCAGAATTAAAAAACAAACATTTTTCTAATTATAACCCTATCGAAATTCCTAACACATTAAAAGTTATTCGTTGAAAACTCATTTTGGCATCTATTTTAATAGCAATGACATTTAATAAAAATGATAGGTGGCTATGAAAAACCATTTATTGCCATTGGAGTTTATTTAACTTACAAAATCTTAGTTTGACATATTATAAAAATTTAAGTACATTATTATTATTTATTAATTGAATTAAATTAATTTAAAAAAACCTTTAAATGTTAAATAAACCTAATTTTTAATTTTTAATACTTTTGGCTAACATTTATGTAACTTTAACTAATTTCTGGGTAATAATTAACGTTATTAGAAAACTCTAATGTCAATAAATTGTTTTTCATAGCCACCTAGCATTTTAATTCAATGGTATTACTATTAAAATACATGCAAAAATGAGTTTTCAACGAATAACTTTTAATGTGTTAGGAATTTCAATAGGGTTATAATTAGAAAAATGTTGTTTTTTAATTCTAACAACAACCACAACTAACCACAACTAACCACAACTAACGACCTAAAAATATACAGGGGCTCATATTTAAAATAAGAAAAATAAAATGCTTTCAAATTTGAAGAGTTTGACACTAAATTTTGGACACCCTGTACAGTTGGAATTCACCAAACATGACATAAGCGACTGATATAACGTTACTTAATCAGTTTCTTGTTTAATTCTATTAATTAAGCACTATTGGTATTTTTATTCATTTTTAAATTCAATGGTGCAAAGTTTTTTTATATTTTTTTTTCTCTGAAATTACTGAACCGATGTTAACAAAATTTTAGAGGTAGATAAATAACTATAACAGGTACCTAAATATATAAAAAAACACACAGTGTTCGATTTAAAAAAATGCACCATCGTGACGTCACACTTTTTGGTGACACCCTGTAAAACCAAAATTATTTTTCTGAAATGCACCGTAGGTTAAAGGTAACGTCTGCAAAATATGAAAATTTTCAGTGAATAATAAATGAGCTACATAAGACGGGAAGTGAGCTGCAGGACCCTGTATAGTTTTGTGGCGGATTCATGTTTCAGTATGTTTTCTTTGGCATACTCGCCTTACTACTTTTTGGAAAATGGGACCTCTTCGGTCCTATTGACCCCTATGAACTTGCAGATCGCCTGCAACAAAAAAGAAGAAAAACCCTTTAAAAAACCAAAAATCAAAAATATTAATCTACGTTTCGGTGGCAAGTCGGCCACCGTTGTCAAGATGAAACTAAAAGAAAAAAACTCAACTAAATTTTAAGAAATTTTGCTCTTAGGAAATTCTGATAGCTTTTTACTTTTTATGTCGTTTTGTCATAAATGACATTAGGTTATTTGACTAGTATAATTATAGGATTCAAAAAGACAAAAAAGGTAGTATGGTGTGTTAATAATTGATTTTAAGTTTACCTGAATTTATTTCAGCATCAAGCATAGGTAACCATGTATTATTTAAATTAACAGATTATTATTAATGCTACACATTTACCTTTATTTAATAAAATAAATGCACTTTCCTTTATTTTACGTTTTTTTGAAAAAAAACTTTCTTTATTAAAATGCAAAAAGAATTCCAGTTTATTATGTGGTTATTATCAAAAGCGTGTTGACAGATTGGTGGAATTCTGTATATTCTATAGTAAGGATTATGCAGAAAAATTAAATTAGGTTAAAAAAAAGTTAAAGTAACACTAGAAGAGATAAACATTATGTAATCAAATGGTTTTAATTATACACATAAATTAAATATTAAGTTAAGTTTAGTTAAGAAGATAACCAACTTTTATCTTTCTTAACTTTTTTAATTTTTTAACCTTAACACAAAATGAAATACACGTTTCCTTTTTAAAATAATTAAACTCCCACACAATAACAATCTTAAAATAGACTAACAGAAACTCGTCTTTTCCATGCATTATAAAATAATATAACAAAATTATATATTTTTTATACAAATATTTGTTAAAAAAGTAAACAAATTACCGTACAGCTGCCAGAGAGTGCACTAATAAAATAGAAATCACAAAAACCTTATTAACAGTGATTTGCTCCACTTATGCTTATTTTTTTTTTTTTTAAATGGATTTGCATGTTTTCACACAAATGTCTTGATTTATATTAACTAGATTTTTGTTAACTTAACTTAACTTAATTTTTCTGCATAATCCTACCTTAGGTTTTATGTTCTTGTATGCGTTTGGCTAATGGTCTGGAAGTTTCACCTATATAAAATTTATTACATTCACAAGGGATCTTATAAATAACATATTTTGTATTTTCGTTTATATTGTATGGTTTTGTTTTTGTTACTTAAGATCTAATAGTGTTTTGTGTTTTAAAGATAGTACAAATATTAAATTTATTATCTCTTCGTTGAATTTTATTTAATAAGCCAGGAATATATGTAAAAATAGATTTGTATTAGGTCTATTTTAATTTTGTCTTAAATTTAGGGTTGTTTAAATTTTAGAAAGCATTTGTTTATAAAATCAAGGGGATAATTATTTTGAACTAAAATATCTTTTAAAAATTCTTTTCCGCTTTCTTTCGCTAAATTATCTATGTTTTTCTCATGCCTGGAGAGTGGCGCCTCCTACAACACTTAGCATTCTTGACTCCATTCAAAGTAAAGCTGTTCGTCTTATTAATGATCCCACACTTTCAGAAAAGCTTCTTCCGTTGCCCATCGACGGGCTGTAAGGAATCTGTCGCTCTTTTATAGGTATTTTCATGGCTCCGAAGAGTTGGCGAGTATAATTTCTTCTCTGGCAGCTCCCAGTAGAGCAACACGTAGTGCCACTTTTATACATCCTTTTACAGTCCAACTTAAGAGGCCCCCAACTTCCAACTTTGTTTGTTCCTTTATTCCTGTCCAGACTATGGAACCTGCTACACGCAGAAATTTTTCCTTTTTTTCCAGATCTCCAAATATTTAAGTCTCGTGCGAGTAAACTCCCTCTTACCACACTTCAGACAGCCACGGTACAGTACAGCAACAGCCTTCGTGGATTGTCCCAACATAAAAAAAATTGTGTGAAGAGTGAAAATAATTTCTGTTAATTTAAATAATACATGGTTACCTTTGCTTGATGCTGAAGTAAATTCAGGAAAACTAAAAATCAATTAACACACCACATCACCTTTTTAGTCCTTTTAGAAATTATGAATATACCGTCAAATAAACTAATAAGTCATTCATGACAAAACGTCATAAAAAGTATAAAAGGTTTCAGAATTTCCTAGCTTCTAATTTCAAAATTTGTTAAAATTTAGTTTAAATCTTTTTTTGTTTTTTATCTTGAAAACGGTGGCCGACTTGCCAGCCAAACGTAGATTAGTTTTTAATTTTTTAAGTTTTTTGGGGGTTGGTTTTTCTTCTTTTTTGTTGCAGGTGATTTGCAAGTTCATAGGGGTCGATAGGGCTGAACCTCAGTTCGTTATACCCCTTAGACCCGGACCGAAGAGGTCCAGTTTCCAAAAAGTAGTAAGGCAAGTATCCCAAAGAAAACCCAACGAAACATGAATCCGCCACAAAACTATAGAACATATTTACTAATCTTAGATATAAAGTTGTGGTTCCTCTTTCGAGCCAGAAAGTGTTTTTTCCTGGTTTTATACTGTATACTCCTCTGTATGTATCCCAAATTAGACCCTCTTTAAAATATTGTTCTCATATCTGTGGAATGGCGTCTTTTTAAACCCAAAGGCCGAGTGATGATCGTAAATTTAGCAAAGGATTAAAATTGTTAAAATTTTAACAACGGTTTGAATGTTTAACAAAACGTCATTGTCAGTGTTATTCAATGATTTTAGTAGGCAACCTGTCAAAGTCTGACATTTTGTTAAATATTCTAAACCGTTGTTAACTTTTAACAATTGCTAAGTCCATTGCTAAATTTAACAACGCGATCATCACTGGGCCTTTAGCATTCTTGATTCCTTTTAAAGGAGAGCTGTTTGTCTTATTCATAATCCTACGTTTACAGAAAAGCTTTCTTTTGTTGCCCACTAACCAGCTGTCGCTCTTTTATAGGTATTTTTACAGTTTCTGCTCCGAGAAATTGGAGATAATAATTCCTTCTCTGGCAGCTCCTAACTGAGCAACACGTAGTGCCACTTTTATGTATTCTTTTACAATCCAACTTGAGAGGCTTCTAACTTTCCATTTTGTTATTTCCCTCATGACTAGAGTGTTCAGACTATGGAAACTGCCGCCCGCAGGAAATTATCCCTTCTCCTTCTAATCTCCAATCCCTTATAGTTCCTTGTAAATAAACTTTCTTTTACTACACTAAACGGTACGTTAGTACTTAGGCGGACAGCATTTGTGGACTGTCTCAAAAAAAAAACTTCTTTAGACTAGTAATTTAAATTAATCCTAAGAATTCAACATTCAGATAGGTTCTATTGTTTTAGGTAAAACCTAAAATATTCAAAGAATATTTGGGGTTCTCATACTCGTCAACAGTTTTTTAAAATTACTTACTAAAATGGCTCAATAATGGCAAGTTATTTACCTCTTTACCTTTTTAATTTTTATTTATTTTTATAGATTTTGAAATGGTCTCCTCGGTAGCGTAGTGGTCTCTGCTCGCCACGCCGTTGTACCGGGTTCAATCCCCAGCCGGGGAGACATATTTAGGTGGTAGCTATTTAAAATAGCGTCCGTGGTCGAACTACCGCGTTGTCCAAAATGTGCTATAAAATGCAACATTTGCATGTTCAGTGCTTGGAGCGTTGACGGAACTGGGGAAAGAATGGGTTAAACATCGGAAAACTCAGTGAACTGTCATAAAGATTAAAAAAGGGACAGCAGGCGAACTCCGTAACACCATAGAATAGAAATTTCGTGTTTATAGTAGAAAATCTCTTTAAACCCTACTCCGTAAATTTTTTCGGCTATAATCGGATTTCCGAATGGCTAGTTCGAAGTATAGAAATAGAAAGACCAGCAAGGGTCTTGCTACGATTTGTTTTCTTTCTATTCTATAAAAATGTACATAAGCTCATCCCTGTCATTGCTTTACTTATTTTACAAATCTTTGTTAACGTATGTTTTTATTTTTCAAGTCATATTTTAATTAATTGAATTTCATGTAATTACCTAGAGTGTTTTGTGTTGTTAAGTTTATCTTTAAATAAATAAATTAAATTATTAAAGTTTGGTGTTTGTGATCTGTGGTTTGAAAGTTTATAAAATGGACCCAATTTTTATGCATTTTTAGAAGGGAACAACTTTGGGAAAACAAAAAAATCTTTTTTGTCTTAAACCTCATCCGTGTTGTGTATATTATTATGTATTTTAATTGAAAATTTGTATACATATTTTTAAATATATTTGAACATTGCACTTTAAAAGAAAGCATTTATATTTTTTTGCGTTTTTTATTCATCTTCAAAATTTCTTCACATTTCTTTAAAATATTTCAGGATTTTTTAACCAAGTTTCTATTTTAGAAAATAATCTGAACAGCTTTTTGGATTTTCCTTTAAATATACTAATGATTTGCCTGTATATTTTGCCACCAAATCTTACATTTCTTAATAAAATTTTCAAAAAATACTTGAAGCCCTATAACTACATTGCGCCAAAAAAATATCGCATCACCTCTATTTTTTACATAGGACTAAGTGTAAACATGTCCTAGCGTAAATCTTACTATCTTCTTTAAAAAAAGGAGCTATCAAGATGAACTAAACGTGAAAAAAAAACAAGGCTTTAAGGTTTTGATAATTAAAAAAATCTGCTACTATCGGTGAATATTATATATATATATATATATATATATATATATATATATATATATATATATATATATATATATATATATATATATATATATATATATATATATATATATATATATATATATATATATATATATATATATATATATATATATATATATATAAGGGTACCATAAATACCCTTTATTCTTTAAATATTAAATTGGGGAAAAATTTTTATAAAAAATATTTTATTTTCGTCTATATTTTAAAAATTATTATAATTATAAAAAATTAAAAAAAATTCATTTTTTAAATGACTCCCCATATTTTTTGTTACATTTTTTTTTCTGCATAAAATTCTAGATATTTTTATTCAGCATATCATATCCGTATGTTCAACTGTTTACGAATATTCGCATTTAAAATACAAATTTAGAAAGGAAAAATCCGCCATTTTTTAATGTTGTTTAACGTTTCTATGGTTTCAGCGGTTTTTTGAGAGTTGCATAGTAACCATATATGTATAGGATTAATAAAAATGTCATATTGACAGTTTTATTAATCGGGAAAAAAAAAGTTTTAATCGTTTTTTCTTGTTTAAGGTTTTACCTATTTCTACTCATCATGTGATATCTAATTACCTATTAATTATTACTATGGGTGTTTTGTCACTCTACTAAAACCATAGAAACGTAAAACAACATTGAGAGATGAGCGGTTTTTTTCATTCTAAATTCGTATTTAAATGAGAATATCTCGTAAACAATTGAATATAGGGATATGATATGTTAGATAAAAAATATCTAGAATTTTATGTAGATATCGAAAATGTAACAAAAAATATAGGGAGTCATTTAAAAAAATTAACTTTATCTGATAGGTCTTTATGATACACCCGTATACATAATTATTAAAATATAGAGCATAATAAACCATATTATTTTTGTATTAAATATTTTTTTTAATTTAATATTTAAAGCAATAAATAATATTACAGATTATGTATATATATATATATATATATATATATATATATATATATATATATATATATATATATATATATATATATATATATATATATATATATTATTTTTCTAAATAATTCCCCCTATAACCTTGTTTATTTTTTAAGATGGAAAAATGAAATTTTGCTTGTCAATATATGACCTAAAAATGCATTAAAAGACGTTTTCAATTGTTTCTGATGATTTCCGGTTTTTCCGGAAATGACCTCCAATTTTGAATTTTAAATGAAACACCCTGTATTTTTTTACTTATTTGATAGAAAATGACTTTCTAAATACAATGACACCCTATATGTCAACTTTTAACAGTTTCCCTTAAAAATATTTAATTTTTTAAAATCCAATCTAGAGTGCCATGACTTCGTTAAAACAACCAATTTTGAGTACAGGAGGCGTGGAAAAATATTTTTAATTATCTTTCATATTTTATGTCTTTTATAAAAAAGTAAAATGATTTCACAATTTTATTTCTGGACATAACTAATTTTTCCAATTGTAACGATGGTGGCTCGTTGGCATATTCAAAAAGAGCATTTTTTGTGAATAATTTGATACCCCACACTTGATATTTGGAGTTAAATTAACACTAAAAAAGCTAAAATATAGGCAAAGTAGTTGTTGCTTATAAGAATAATAATTATTATATTATTATTATTAATAATTATATTTTTAGGTATTTAAATCAAAATGCCTTATTAATAAACACAGTAATAACTTTAAATAACTAACTCAAATTTAATTGTTAAACTATGTAACATCATTGTTTATCATCAACATTTTTGTTTATTTCCAAGCCTACCTGACAAAATTGCCGAAATGCAAATGCAATGCATTTAATGCCACACCTACTATGCCTATTTTTTTGCTTTTTTAGTGTTGATTTAACTTAAAATATTAAGTGTGGGGTATCAAATTATTCAGAAAGAAATGCTCTTTCCAAATATGCCAACGAGCCACCATCGTTCTCTTTGAAAAAATTGAGTTATGTCTAGAAATAAAATTTTGGAATTTTTTTACCTTTCTGGAAAAGACATGAACTACGTCAGATAGTTAAAACTATTTTTTCACGCCTTCTTGACTTACAATTGGTTGTTTTAACGACGTCATAGCACTCTAGATTGGATTTTAAAAAGTAAATATTTTTAAAGGAAAATGTCAAAAGTTGACATATGGGGTGTCATTGTACTTAGAATGTCATTTTCTATCGAATAGTTGAAAAAATTACAGGGTGTTCCATTTAAAATTCAAAAGTTAAGGTCATTTCCGGTGAAACCGTAAATCTTCAGAAACAATTGAACACGTCAATAAATTCATTTTTAGGTCATATATCGACATGCCAAATTTCATTTACCCATCTTAAAAGATAAAAAAGTTATAGGGGGAATCATCTTTGAGAAACACCCGGTATATATGATACCATTTCATTTTGTTTTTGAAATTATTTATTGGCGCGTATTACAGTTAATGTTATAAAATATTTTTTAAATATTTGCAAAAGTAATAAATAACTTTCGATCTGTGTACACGCTGGTGGTAATATCAAACTACCTAGAAAAATATATATATTTTAAGAAAAACAATCGAAAAAGTATTTTTCCCACTCTGAATACGACCAGCTAGTTTTAAGGGTGGCATTTGGGGTTCCAGATACTGCAAAACTTTTTTGAAAAAACACTTTTTTGTCGAAAAAACATTATTAAAAAAGTTATCCATTTTTCAAGAGAATTCACGCACATGCTGTATATAGATAGATTTAGTGCTCAAACATCTTTATAGAAATCTCTTAGTGCTGATAAAGGAATGCGAACTTCCGTAACAAGAAATAGGAGTACAATAAGCCAATTGGTTGCACTGCAAATATAGGCACGCGACCAAGTTAAACCTGTCAAAGATTGTAAAAATATCACAGGTCCACAAAAAAAAATAAGTGCTGTGTGCTGGGTGTCGGACTAGAATTTTCTGGTGTATTTTTTTCGCTGAACACACGAATCTAAATTTAAAATTGAGGGTCAAACAGCAAAAAAAACGAGAAAACCCCAAAAAAACCGACACGGTACATTTACCGGCAGAAACCTGCTACCACGGAATGTTTGGACATCTTCCATATAAACTATAAGAGATACATACATTTTTTATAGAACAAAAAAGAAAGCTTTTTAAATTGTCTTTATAATAAGTTATATAAACATTTTTAATAAGATAAATATTAAAGGAGATATAAACGAAAATGTTATTTTGACAAAAAATTTCATTCCAAAGTAGGAAAAAAATGTGTTTATTAATGTGATTTTTGGGTTGTTTTAGTAAGAAATCATTTATCTTATTTATTTTAATCCCATTTTACTTAAAATTTGCAGACATAATCCAAAAAAATATATATTTTCAAATTTTTTCCAGAAAAAAGGAAAAAATCCTGAAAATTTGTTTTTTTAATTATAACTCGAAAAATGTTGCATTTAGACAAAAAGATTATACAACTTAAATTAAAGGTCTTTTAAAAATATATTATTTATGTTATATGAAGTTTCGTGTATCTTTCATAGTTTTTAGAATATTGACGTTTTAAATTAAAACAAAAATCGTTAATATCTGAAATTACGCCTTTTTTTTGATTATTTGCTGTTTCACCCCAAATTTTAACTTTAAATTCGTGTTTAGCGAAAAAAAAATATTTCAACATCCAGCACACATCACGTATTTTGTTTGTGAGCCTGTGTATTTAATTAACAAATATATGAACTTTATAAATTTATTAAATTTTTTTTGGTGCTCTTTTTTTTGTCATAAGGCATACTTATACTTTTACCACCTTGTGCGCTATTTTAGGATAAGAACCTAAAATAAATAATATGTATTAAATTCCACACCTACTAAGCTCCAGTACGTGATTTTAGACTCGATTTTAAAGAACATTGTTAACTAACGTATTAAATTTAAAATGTTCCCTTTTTAAACAAATTTAAGTTTAGTGTACGTCGCAAAATAGGAAAAAAATGACACACTAAAACATAAGTCTTTGCGTCTGACACGATACAGGGTCGTGTATAGGTGCAGGGTTATCCAACTAGGACTAAATATTGCGAACAACGTTATGTATACAAGGTGTGTCAGAAACTCTGTACAAAGACAAAGTTCATTTTTTTAATGACTCCCTATATTTTTTGTCACAATATTGTTTTCTGCATAAAATTCTAGATATTTTTTGTATGACATATCATATCCCTATATTCAATTGTTTACGAGATATTCGCATTTAAATACAAATCTGGAAGGGAAAAATCCGCTCATCTCTTAATGCCGTTTTACGTTTCTATGGTTTCAGCGGTTTTTTAGAGTGGCATAACAACCATAGTCACTAGCTAAAAATGTCAAAGCGACAGTTTTTAAAGTATAAAAAGAAAAATTTCTAGTAAATGAATTATGTGATATGGTTCTAATCATCGAATAATGCAAATTCAAGATAAAAACTGAGAAACGTTCGTAAAGATCAAAACGGTAACACATTGAAAGATTTAAAAATATAGATCTTGTATGTTATTTTGTTGATTTTAATAATCTGTAAAAAAATGTTTAAAGCGTTTTTTTTTCTTGGTAAGGGTTAGCCCATATCTAAGTGATATCTAATTTCTTAATAATTGTTACAATTGCTGTTTTGTCACTCAAAAAACCGCTGAAACCATAGAAACGTAAAAAGGATTAAGAGATAAGCAAACTTTTCACTTCTCAAATTTGTATTTAAACGCAAATATTTCAAAAACAATTGAATATAGGGATATGAAATGCTTAACAAAAATATTTAAAATTTTACGCAGAATTCAAAAATATAACAAAAAATACAGGGTATCATTTAAAAAAACTAACTTTGTCCTTGTACAGACTTTCTGATACACCCTGTATATATAACGTTGTTCGCAAAATATAGAGCAGCAGAAACCAAATTATTTTTGTATAAAACATTTCTTCCCAATTTGAATAGTAAAAGCAAAAAAGGGGGGTCTCACTTCACAGACTTACCCTGTATAGGAAATCTCTACCTTTAACTTTTTAAAAATAAAAATAAAAAACCTGTGTAAGTAAAATTTTTATATAAAAAAAATATGAATAGAAAAAGTTATCAAATACCCATATTAAAAATTATATTACCCACTTACTTTTTTAGATAAAACTAAACATGTAAAGATTAATAAGTTTTTTTAAGTTTCTTGAAAGTATATTTAAATTGTTATCCTTGACCTTCTCTTTAGTCTTTTTTTTACAACTCTGCTTTAGGTGTAAACACCAAATCATTAAAAAACTTACCAGTTATGTTTGTAAAAAGACAAAAAATATTTAAATAATCCACGGACGTATAAAGGGGGGTTTGGGGGCCCCCCCCCCCCATTATAATTTTTGCCAACAGAAAAAATTCAAACCCCACCGTTTTTAGAAAGAGTTGTTAGCCACCGCAGTGGAAAAGGACACCGCGGCACCGAAGGCCGAAATTTTTTTTCCCCATCCCCTTCGCACGGGCTTCTGAAAAAAATTAAGGATAAATTAATTTATCTCATTCAACGCGTATCTCTTTGTGGAAGAGGACCGAGAAACACGTGGCTGTCGAAAGATTTGAAAATGGTTCCCTTACACGCGAAAGACTTGGGGCACTTTGGCCGCTATGGATAACACCATTTATTGTTTCTTTAGTTATAGAAAAATTTTTTTTATATACAGCAAACCTTTACAAAGCAATGCAGAAAGTTAAATGATTTGACCAACATTTGCGAATATACAAAACAAAAACGATTTACAAATTTGGGCAAAGTCTTCCAACCTTTTTGAACAAACAGGGAGTTCAAGCATATTTTTCCAAGAATATTGGGAAAGGAAACCCTGCGCAGAATTTGCAGAGGAACTGCCGAAAATATACCGACGAAATGTGTTTTACCCCCTTTATTGATCATGCTATTACAGAATCGACGGGGGTTTAAACCCATGAATCGACGATCGAAGGTTTAAAGCTGCTACCTGAAAAAAACCGTAATACCCCCCGGGTAAAAACTTAAAAAATTCACAAACATTTCTGGGTGGGGAAAAAAAAAGGCACAATATTTCTGAATGAATATGAGAATAGCACTATCATGGAAATCTGTGCAAAAAACCGCAACTCTGGGGACGCTATCGATAAGCGTTCCCTTTAAAAAAAAGCCCATTATTTTCCAAACCCCTTTCACTCAACCCCCGAAAGCCTTTCTCTTTAAAAGGTTAAAAACTTTTCCAAGAAATAAAATGGGCGATGAATTACTGGTCTGGCTTTAATGAGCGTACACCGAGATCTGGCAGTGCAACTTGATTCCGAAGAAATTATTAATTGTTAGCAAAAAAATAAAAGACTAAATTTATTCTTTAAAGTTTCAACTTTGTTACTTTTAATAAATATTCAATACATACATTAAATTTATTTAAAGGCACCTACAAAAAACGTTAAATTTTAAATTACCCCCAACCGTGTTTAGTCGCACAATTTTTTTTAAATCTGGATTTAATTGGCGTTGATCTGTCTTTTTCTTTGGGGACCCTCCCCCCTTTCAAACTTGCTACGTCCGTGAATAATCATCCAATATCAACCTTTTCCTTTAGTTCCTTTTTTTGCGATATATCAAAAACTAAGTTTTCCTTTCTTTGTACGTATCCAAATCTAAAATTGGATCTTATTCGTTTAGGGGAAAAAAGTAACCAACTAGTAAAAAATATGAAACCTCTTTT